>OX608080.1:16977954-17010454 GCA_951509765.1 Sphenella marginata | reverse complement strand
AGATTACATTCAGTCTAACTGCATTTCCACTTTCCCAAAATTCATACCCATAGCTTTAAACCCAAACATGCACATACATACATACCATTATATCTCTAACTCACTATCGCTTGAATTGAATTATGTTCTATCGTGGATTAATGTGAACTAATAATTCTGCCGCAACTCGCCCATAACCAATTGTCAATATCGAGCAATATATCATATGTTCGATGCTTAGTATATCAACTGTGTGAACTGTGTCTGATTATATCTATATATGTAAATGTGTGTGTGTGTTTAAGTGCAATAAAGCACACTTCTACGTATGTACGTACATATGTATATGTGTGTACGTGATAGATAGATAATCCTAACAAATTGTGGTTTTCGTTTTGTTGCCACTTTTACTGTTGTCACTTAATCTATATTTCGACGACTTATTATTGTTGTTGTAGTGTTAGAAGCACAAAACACAGCATTTGTTGGTTAGAATGTGTATGTGTAAGTGTGTCCATTTATTTGCTTCTTTTTTGTTTGTATTTTGAAAATGAATGCGGTTGCCCAATTTACGAGTTCATTTAATGATAAAGGAGCAAACAAAAACATCACAATAAATCCGTATATTTGTAAATACGTCGATTCCATGACTCGTTCACAATAATAATCCTTTTCAAGGTTTATTTGTTGTTATTGTTGTTAGCCACTTAATACGGTAATTATATGTGGAACTTTTCTACCATTTGACGTTTGCATTAATCTTATAACCGATGGATGATGAATGTAGTAAGACAACAACTAAATTGTTGCTAATGTGAGTCATCCAGAATACCGCTAAATGAGTATTGCATGGAAAGAAGAAGAATAACTTTTTAGAAAGGGAGCTACTATAGTAGCCTAATTTGATTTTAGTACAATAAGCCTGACAGAGGTTTATTTTCATATAAAAGCCTTTGGTCCGCAATCGATTAAACTACAAATTTCAAAATCCTATGCAAGTTAGGGATGTGAATAAATAATCGAATCAATTATTTTTGTTTAATTTTTAAATACCGTAACAAATTGAGAAAATTTATTTCTAATTTTAGAAAATTTTAAAATTTTCGAAACGAAAAAAATCTAATTCACTATTTACTTTTTATGTTTTTGTATTATATCTCTGGTGTAGTAAAGATATTCTCAATTCCTTTGTTTTTTTAAAAAATATGAATTTGTGAATTTCGGCCAAAAGCCTTTTTGTTTAAGCTTTGTTGTCTAGTTCATGAAAAGACCCATTTATTATATTATGTTTTTGATCTGAATTATTTATTTGTAAGAGATTTGTACTTGTATTTAAATTGGCCAAAAAATTGACAAATCAACAATAATCGATTGTTTTCCTTAAATATAATTTTTTAAAATTCGGTTTAACTCCAACCAAAAAACAAAGCCGATTATTTTTTCATCGATTTTTCGATGAAAGTGCACATCCCTAAGTGTAATGTGTTCAACAGCTGCAGTTTTGGCAAATAATAAAATTTTGGGTCTGGAAAGTGTCGGTCTTTCGATCGTTATTTATACCAAGAAAACCTGGTCACTTTTCGGATATAATGGACCTTGGTCCATATAAAGTGTCGGCAATTTCGAGGTCGATTTATCGTTATAAGAGATATCTTATACGCTTAATTATACGTCTAGTAATGCAGCAATGAAAGTAGCATTCAATTTAATCTTCCGGCTTTCGAATGATGGGCGCACGACACCCTCCAACTAGTTCCGCATGAGTCCTAGACTAATCGCATTTATTGCAGGGTTTGTATTTACAATGATAGCAGAATTTCCTATAAAACTTGCTCACTGAACCAACTACGGTAAGTAATAACAACAACACAACATTGATTACACGGACAGTTTAATAAGCTTTGACTAATATTGTGCCGAGTGACGTTGAAAATTGGGTATGAGTGGATTACGTTTTGTGCCAAGTACAGTAAGTGCAATTTGCTGAAAATGCTTATGCCCATTTGATAGTAAAGCGGATTAGTTGATTTTTCTATGAAAATAATATTTTATTTATTAGCAATAAACCGTTATGTGCGAATGTGTATTTGTTTGTGGGTATTATTTGATATATACCACATGAATTGTACAACTGAAGTGACTAGTTAATGATATTTGCAAGGTGGAAAGGGTTTGGTTGTATCATAGAAAGCTTACTTGGCGTATGGGACTTCATTTTAATTCGTCATGAAAATTAAGACCCTGTAATTTATATCATATTAGCTAATAGCTGTATCTAATAAACTTCACTTGGTATTGAACCACATGGTTGGGGTCAGTCACTATAAAGAAATGTTTTAATGGTAAATGGTAAAATTAAACAAATTTTTTATTAAACATTTAACTAAAGCAATATTCCATGCCATATTAGGGGTACAGTACGATATTTTAAAAGTTTAGCTTAGTTTAAAAAAACAGCTCAGATTGTGATGCCTCACCCAATACGTGCCTTAAAAAAATATATTAATATTTATAACTTTTGCAGGCCACATTTATGTTAGATCTATCAAATGAGTGTCGAGTGCAAAAAATGGCCGTAATGATAATAGCAATTACTGGCAGCAACTTTTTCATTTCACCTTTTCCTCCACTTTTTCTATTCAATCGTAATGTGAGTGTATTTATTTATGCATTTCGCGAATGCCTTTCTGTACTTGTTCGTCTTTTTGGTTACAAACACACACATACGTATATATACTTGCACTCACCTCCAGTTTGATCGAGTTTTTATTTGACATACACCATTCAAACTAGCGTTCTTTGTCGCAGCGTGAACAACAAAAAAAAGAAGTGAAATTTTTCCGTGGCAATCACTTTAGCGTCCATCTGTTTCCACTTATGCAACACTTTTATGGCCATTATTTGCACTCGATATACATACTTACCTGCAACCGCATTTTGCTGCACCTCGTTTTTAGTAATCAGAGTTGCCACTTTTTGTTGTTGCACTTGAAAAAATCTTGAAGATACTTCTGGTGATTCTATAACAGAAATTATATGAAAGGAAATAAAATAAAATAAAATAAAATAAAATAAAATAAAATAAAATAAAATAAAATAAAATAAAATAAAATAAAATAAAATAAAATAAAATAAAATAATTTAAAATAAAATAAAATAAAATAATTTAAAATAAAATAAAATAAAATAAAATAAAATAAAATAAAATAAAATAAAATAAAATAAAATAGAATAGAATAAAATAAAATAAAATAAAATAAAATAAAATAAAATAAAATAAGACAAAACAAAGGAAATTAAAATAAAAACGTTTTTATGTTAAATATGTACGTGCATATGGACCAAATATGTACTCCCATTCGGTTCATTCCATTGCTCTACTTTAATGGCTAGAGTTTCAGCGCATTTACAGTAAATCGAAGTGTATTTTCATTTCACAGATCTCCTCTGGTCTTACTGCTCTACAAGGCAGTGCTTTCGTCGTATCACGATACCTTCTAATAGTATAAAAATATACAAACTAAAATATAGTTATTGTTATTTGCAATATTATCACTTTTGCTGCACTCTCACGTTTACCCATTTGCCGCTTAATATTTGAACAGAAAAATCTATGATGCTTTTAAGCATTTAATGATATCTCCTGCTGCATGCTATGCATTCAAGTCTCAAATTATTGTACAATATTATTACATACAAACATATTGATGCATATTTAATGACATAGCTCTCGCCGCACACGAACCTAACAACAAGTTCAACAGCGAAGACATTATTTCTTCTTCCCGGCTAATATCAATATTTTAACTAACCAACAGCTGCTTGGAATTTTCTTTTTTTCTTGCATCAACTTGATGTTACAGCAAAGTGTAATTAGGGAAAATAATAATTGGAAATCAAACGGAAAGTAATTAGCAATAATTTCCTTATTATTTGCCGGCACACATAAGTTGCCAAGTTGGCGAGTTGAGTTCGAAGGCGACTGAATATAATTGAAATTCAATAATTGGCGCATATTTTAGTTTTAATGAATTGCAAGACCGAGCTGCTTCATCAATTTCGTGGAAGAGTATTTCAATGTTGCAACAAAAAAAAAAAAAAAAATTGAGGAAGCCAATGTGGCTTTAATTTCATGATACTTGCAAACTTTGTTCGAAAGTATCAGAGTAAAAAACATTTGCGCTATACTTTGTTTGCAACATGGAATGTTGGTTTTATTATTTAGAAAAAGTAAGTCCTGCAGATACTTACTTCAGCACAAACTTATTTGTTTGAGTGTTTTTTTGCAGACGGAGATGGAGATGAAGTTACAGCTGTCGTGTAGATGCTGGCAATTTTCATTGATCTTAACCAATTGTAGTAAAGCGCACAAAAGAATTTAGGTTCGGAAATTATAGAAAATTTAGTGTTGTAGGCATCTGTGCGTGTTCCTTTTCAAATACTTGCTTCAATTCATATATAATTCAATAAATATGCTATACAACACACCTCTTGCGTTGGACATGGCGTATACGCAACATTTTTCAGATAGGCTCGTATTTGTATGTATGTACATATTTAAACTTATCTACACTTTGAATGAGCAATAAAGTTGCATGTAAACAGAACAATAACATTCATTATGCTGAATGACAGACACGTAAAATACAAAGAGACATAGTTTTTATCACGCACAAACTTGACCAAAAAATACAAAAAATTCGTTCAACACGCACTCTCAAAGAGATATACTTATGTATGTATGTATGTATATATGGACATGGAACCGTTTTCATACAAACAAATACGAAGTGAAGCAGCACGTACGCACTCATACACACCCCACTCACGCACACAAAAGTTTGAACCCAACAAGCTTTGCTGTAAAGGTTTTTGAAACTAACTTAAATAAATCTTACGTTAATAAGTGATATATATGTATGTATAAATAAATGTTTTCAGTATTAAATCTATTTGAAGGCTTAAAGTAAACTTTTTGTAAATCAATCAACTTAAAAAGAAAATGTTTAAAAAATATTAAAAAAAAAAAAAAAATATTGTTTGTTTGTAACTTTAAATTTTTTTAACATTTTTTCCCAAAACGCAGAAGTCAAAGGAAATACTTTATTAAAACAAATTCAATTTATTTTAATATCTAAATATCTTTTATATACAGATTTACAATTGTTTATAAACTTTTTTTGAAAAGATTTTTAAAACTTACAATCAAAGCATCGATATCAGGTAGTTTTTTTGCTTGTGAAACGCTTACTTTTAAATGATTTATAACATATTTTGTAAGCTTATTTTATTTTGGCTCATTGGGCTCAAATGACAACGAACTCGAACAAGTACTTCATTACACAAAATCTTTTCAACTTTTTCACTTTTAATTGCAAAACAAAAGAGAAAATTATATAATTAGCAAAGTTACATGAAACGTTGTTGTAAAAGTAAAGTCATGTATGAAATTGTTGTTGGCGCGTAATGAGTAGGGCGTTACGTTGTAGCGTAGATAGATGTAAACCTGATAAGAATAAAAATTGCGAAAAATAGAAAAAGTGGATAAGAAGAGAATGGAAAAGTAAAACGTTCAGCAGTTATCAGCTTTCCATCGTGTACAGCAGCACGAAGTGACCGTTACTTAGTTAGCGAACTGTCGGTTTAATGTAGAGTAGCTGTCATGACATGTACACTATTTATACGCTGGTCATGGATTGCATTGTCTACCGACTCAAAACGCACAACTTGGTACATTCCTAACTTTTAATCCAACCCATACGATTAAGAGCAAGACACGTCTCAAACATCTAACATTCATTCATTATTCGTTAAGCTTGACTATGGAAATAGTGCGCCGAAGTGATAGTTAGAGCTAGCTAAAACAGCCAAAGAGTCATTTAGTTAGTCAGCCAGTGGATGTATGAAACGTGTTGGCCTAAAGTGAAACGAAAATTGCCAATGAATCTCAAACAAAAATGCTGGCAATTATCATCAAGCTAGCACTTACATTCGTTAATCCCGGAAAATGGGTACGTTTAAAATATAATAGAAGATGCTTTTGGTTTGAACGCAATAACGAGCAATAGCGTATCTCACTGGTATGATCAATAGACAACAGAAGTTTCCCTAAGTTCCATTAACAGACATGAATATGTATTTCCAAATGCCAACGAAATCGTAACACAAAAGTGAGCTTTGCGAAAACTGTGACCAGAACAACCTTCCGGAATCATTTCCTTTTTCGTACAATGCAATTTCACAAAAACTTGAAGACCTCAGCTGAATGGAAAGTTACTTTAATGTTGAACTCAATAGCTCCAGCTCGGCGATTTTTCCAAACACAGCGACCTGCGCGCCACCTATCGGAAATGATTTTCTCGTCGAAGTCTGAGCGATGACGGCAATTTCAATATTTTTACTCAACGAAATGTTTGTTGAAAAAGCCATCGAAAACAGAAATTCATATTTTGTAAATAGAGCTACTCGTGCGCCACCTAGCGAGACGCTTTTTTAAACTTTTGAATATTGAGTATTAATATACGCTCTCAGATCCATCCACGTAGGACGTTATGTGAAAGGAAAAATGAGAAAATTTCATTATATTTTTTCTTCGACATTTTAAAGAATAAATATAATCAACAACTTTTTTGTTGCCCCACCTAATGCACATACATGCATACATATGTGTGCTGTCGAGCTTGCTTCGCACGTTTGTCCATTTGCTCCACACTTTAATTAATTTTATAAATTAAGAAAGAATGCTGAGAGTGAGTGGAGCTGTTGAATTTTGTGCCACGGATTCTGTATGTGCTATGGGTATGAAATGTCAAAAATTAATTTTTTTTACAGTCTCGTTGTTGTTGTATGTGGGAGATACCAAGAATTCCAAAAATAGCATAAAATTTTTAAAGCTGTGCTAACAGAAGGGGAGTGTGCATGGATCAGAGTAGAGTCAATATGAGTTTTGGAGAAGTTAGTCTTGGGATGGTGTTGATGCAAATTATATCTCTGTAGTGGTCCGTGGCTTCAAATGAACTGGAAACAACAATGTCTCGATACCATTGAAATATTGGAACCCATTGAAATATTCTGGTTTCAAATTGAAGATTTCAGAAATTTTAAGGCTCGTCGTAATTATTTCTCTCAAGAGCTTGCAGAATTCCCAATATTCAAGTGCCATATATATACAACAAATCATATTAAGCAAGTGCTCACACAACAACAATGACGCCTATGTTAACCACAACACTACGGTTAATATCCTTAACAGTACTTCAGTTGCAACTTGACGGCAAGCAAACCATATTTGCTTAATCAAAAGGTGGCATTTGGCGCAGTGAAAGCTGCACATTTAGCCAGAGCAACAACAAAAATTGTATCCGTGTGTGGAAAGTGGAAATGTTACGAAATATAAACGAACTTTATAACCAAAACGTGATTTGTTTATTAATCTCCATGACATTTTGTAATCAAGCTGATGTGAAAAGAGATAAAAAAGAACTCACCTGTAGTCCCTTCCTCAAATACTTGATACAAGTGGTTTTACTGTTATTTTTGTAGTTTCATATATTTACGTACAAATATGGGTATGGGTAACTTCAGAGTGGGAAAATGTAATGTATATTCCTCATAGATTGCAGATGGAAATATGCATAAATGTTTTTAGAGTCATGTCGTAGTAAAGTAATCTGCCGCACCAAACTGAAGCTACAAAGTATGCATTACTGCTTGCATTACCTTTTATAAATAGAAATATTCATTAAAAGAGACACATGACATATAGAAACATCATTTCCTAGCAAAATTTTTGGCAAGCGCTTCTCCTAACATCGATTACAAAATGAGTTCCTATGTAATCAAGAAATACTTCCCGATGATTATTTCCATTACAAGTTACAATGGCAGCATTGCATTACAGAATAGATTCTGAGTAATGCATAAGAGAAGCGAGTAATATAAAAAAAGAGATTCTAAATATGCATTCCAAAAATCCTTCTCAGTAAGGCAAAGAGCAAGCGCATTCGCTTAATGACATGCCTGGGTTAAAATAATCGGTGGTTTCATATGGTTGGTAATGTGTTCCACAATATTCGTTCGATTACAGCTCCGATTCTAGGTAAGCAAAAATTTTGCTGGGTTATAAATTAAAAGATACATTACAAGAGCCACATTCCTTTTGACATTAACCTTTATAATTGCATTACATATTACTTCTGGAATTACCTTTCCACATTACTTCTGACTTTTATAAGTGAAAATAATGCATTACCGGGATTACTATATCAAGCGTTTTCCAGGTAATGTTGCCACTTATCTGGAATTATCTGGAAATAAATAAGATATGTTTATCAGTGTCGGTATCCACCGAAAATTATTGAATTCCGTATTTCAGCATATACACTGCCAGGTAGGATAGGTAGAAACGGATATGAAAAGTACCGACCCTTACCACTTAGGGTTGCCATCTAATTGCACTATAATTTTTTTATTTTCTCATCAGCTTTTATTCCAAAATCCACTTTGCCAATTCCTATCAGCGTTTGATGTCTATAAGCTCTCCTGGTAGAGCATGGCCATTTTAAAGTTCCACGTGGTTTCAGCCTATTTCAAATATTTAAAGCTTGAGGGGTTGCCGCCTAATAGCAATTTATATATATTTTTTTGACATATCCACTATACTCTCGAAAAGCTCTTGATACATTTCTGTTATATTTTGTATGTAGGGCATCTATCACAATATGTAGGCTCTTACAGGAGTGGTGCTCTTAAGGAGGTTTTCGATGTTGCCACCTATCTGAAATTAAAAAAAAAACAGATATGCTAACATGGATATCAAACGAAAGGAATAAAATATCGCTTAACGAATAAGTTTAATAACGTTTATTTTTGGTCAAAAAAATAAAACTTGGAGAAAACTATTCTTGTTTGTTGATTTTTATTAAAAAAAAAATAGAAAATAATGATTAATTAGCGAGTTTTATAATAAAACTCATAACAGCCAGGGCCCTTGTTTCAGATTGATGAGCTGATGGGAAATTTTGTCTGTTTACAGAAATTCATCTGAAAACATTTCTCTAATAGAAAAAAATTTATTTTATTTAAGGAAAAATGTGTGATATAAACTCCAATATCACCGCACATATTTGCGAGAAGAGCGGCATGCAAGCAAGCAACACCTGCTGTGAGCGCAAAATGAAAATAAAAGTACCATACATAAACGAGTAAAAGAAATGAGAAATGGCTCATACACGAACACACATTTATATACGCTTAAAAGCAATTCCCTGTTTTTAATAAATTAAAACAAAAACAAAAAAAAAGTGTAGGAACGCGTTCAAAACAACAGCAAACAAATGCTGGATGCGCAATAAATAGCACATACTCGTACAGCAACAAATTTAAATTATTTACTACAGGAATTTTTATATGTCACACAAGCGCACACACTCCAACCCAAGCCAACACACATGCTCTAACGCTTTGCGGCGTTCCAGCGACTTCCTGCGGCGTCACATGTCCTCCGGCTGCTCTACAGTTGTACGCTATCAACGCGCAACTACAAAACTTACTATCCCACTTTAAAGTTTAAAAATCGAATGAGACAAAGCTGCGCTATAAATCACAGTCGCAGTGCCAACGTCATGGGTGAGGAGCAGTGAGAATTAAAAAAAAAATGCTACAGCACGTCCACCTTCCGTCAGAGAGAATTCCAACACAAATTATTTCTCAGCATATTTTTAATTTTTTTTATGGATCAGTTTACTAAGCTTTTCTTGCGCTTGCTCAGCCCGCTGTTTTGCATGCTGCGTGTACTCGTTGTGGCTAAGAGAGAATGAAAACTCGCACATACATATATATCAACATTAGAGTGCCTCGCTTTATGTGCAGAAAATGTGAATTGCTTGTAACTAGTGGTTCAAAAGACTTTAATAGTTCAAAAAAAAAAAAGAAAACACATGCTTTTCCGCCTTATAGTTTCTATGTTCCGTATCTAAGAGCATAAGGACTATAAAGTACCCGTTCTCATATAGTTCCCATAACTAGTCCTTTTCTTTGTTATCTCCTCACTAGAAAAAAAAGTAATGCCACCCTAATGTTCTAAGTTTATCAGGTTCGTATATTACACGTTGCATGCTGCACAGCCGGATATGTGAAAAAATATAATTTAACAATTTATATTGCGATACAGAGTGTAACTGATTTTCTTTGGAGACCACCCGCTGGTGCCCCACTACCATATTACATGGTTGAAAATATAAATATATTGGCGACGTGAACCATTTGTGTATGTTCGTGCGAAAAAGGTCTGCCACATATTTTTTATAAATAATGCAAATGAATCTTCTGTGGATTTATTTAAAACATACTCACTCTTACAATATACTACACATCTTTTTTGTATCGGGGTAGATGCTTGTTTTTGTCAGTATATATAGATAATATACTCTCCAACTTGCACACAAGTGGCAGCCCTACAAACTCTCAGTTTAGGCAACCGCTAAGTATGGAAGTTTGAAAAGGAGCATATCTGCTATAAGGTCATACAAATGCTGAAATTGAAAGGGAATTTGTCGAAGTCAAAATATAAATTTAATGAAACTAAAACTTCAAGTTTCTGTTGAAATACTACTCAAAGTATTTTTAGTTTGGTATCAATACTGGCATATCGCACTCAAACATGCAAATGTACAAATAGTTGGCAACCGTGCAAATACTTAATAGTGGCATTAGTACAATACAGGAGCTTGAAAGTTAGCTTGTTACGAGTACATATGTTCAAAAACTTATAAAACGCAGCCAAGTCGTTTTTGGTGTAATAGCGTATGAAATAAAAAATAAATAACTGCTATGAGGTGGCAACCCTACAATAAATTTTTTTTATTTTAAATGCTACGAAATATACATTTTGTTCCAATCCATATTGGAAGATCTCATATCGTTCCAGAACAAAACAAAAAAAAAGAACACAAATACGTGGGAATCTCAAAAAAATCATACTGAGTGATAACACCTATTTTGGAAATAATTAGAATGTATTAAACTATCTATGTACTAACGAAATTTTTATGATTAAATCAGTGAAACCGCTTACGATGACTTCAAAAATGTCAACTTATAAAAATAAGGCAACAATCCATACAGAAAGTAAATAGAGGTTCATGTCGTATTTGTTTTAACACGGTTTCTGTGAAAAAGCGAATAAAAAATAACTTACTTCAACATACATACATACATACGTCATCATCGAGAAAATAACTCTTCTGAAAATTGTAAATAAAAAATCATTTATTTTTTTGAATTAACAGATTAAATTTAAATATTTAACAATAACTGGTAACAGTGGGACTGGAAAAAAATTGAACTCATCAGCAAAGGCAAACGAATTCGCCAAAGCAAAAACAAAAAAAAAAATGCTTATTGATATAAAACGTGGCAAATAAATTGAATGGGACACCTGCTATGCTCGCCTGATGAGCAAAATAAATGTGATAAAAAGTGTTGACCCCGTTTTATAGTTCTTTGCTGTAGATAAACGCAAAAAAAAATTGGGAATTGAGAAAAAACAAAACAAGTAGAAAATTGGTAACTCGCAAGCGATAAGTTTACGTTACGTCAAAGGCAATAAAAATCGGCTATTGTACTACTTCAAGCTTCATTGTTCGAGAACACTATGACGTATGAGTAATATTCACGAAACTGAAACTGAATGAACTATCACTATCACTATCACTATCACTATCACTATCACTATCACTATCACTATCACTATCACTATCACTATCACTATCACTATCACTATCACTTTCACTATCACTATAACCATCACTATCACTATCACTATCACTATCACTATCACTATCACTATCACTATCACTATCACTATCACTATCACTATCACTATCACTATCACTATCACTATCACTATCACTATCACTATCACTATCACTATCACTATCACTATCACTATCACTATCACTATCACTATCACTATCACTATCACTATCACTATCACTATCACTATCACTATCACTATCACTATCACTATCACTATCACAATCACTATCACTATCACTATCACTATCACTATCACCATCACTATCACTGTCACTATCACTATCACTATCACTATCACTATCACTATCACTAGCACTCACCCTCGTCTGCCTCCTTCTACTTCTCCTCTGTCTATCTGTTTATATTCCTTTCCCCGCTCCTTTAATTTTGTATACAAAGTATTTTGCTTTAAACCTTTCATGTTATTTTTCAAATTATATTGTTAATTCGTACATTCAGATTTGTTTTCATCACAAATTCCTGCAACCCTCCATGTTTTCCAGCTTTCAGTGTAAATATGTATGTGTGGGTGCTTGTATAAAGAAGTAACCTTGTCCCGCAGCTTAATCATAATTAACATAATTGCTTGAAACAATAATGAAAATAGCATGACTGGAAACAACAACAACAGCTACAACAACAATAATATTTATGTTAACTACATATTTTCTGACATAAAATTAGATACTTACAAAAGAGCGAAAGCGTAGTGAAGCAATAACATTGTAATGTCTTGCAAAAGAAGGGATGTCAGAGAAGGGATGATAATACAAACATATTAACAAAGAAGATTTCCAAGCGCTAAATACAACATTTACATGTCTCCTCTACTGGTAATGATGGCTATACAGAATCCCCTGTTAGTGTAGGGCATAATTGTATGTTGTTTGTTTTTTTTGTTGAAAGAAAAGTGTATGTGGGTGTGTATACTGACAAGTGTTGCCGCTCGTAAATTGCTCTTGTCCTTGTAGTTGTTTGTTTCGCCTTTTTTTACTGCCGTTGTACATTGTCACAGTGCTACAAGGGAACTTTATTTATTGTTGCTTTGTTTCACTGCATCCCTTTACTTACATAGCTAGCGAACAGATATATTTACGTATGGTATATGTTTGTAGATGTATGTATGTGTGTGAATTACATGTGGACGTACTTACTTATGTACTTACATACATATATACTTGAATTCTTCCCATTGTTTATGCTACTGTTGCTGTCGCTTTTATTGTCGTCTAAGAAAAATTAATGCGGCTTCATTAACACACTTTACTGTCATCAGCTTTTCTTATTACAATCTTGAATTCTGACAGCTGCTTTTGCTGTGCTACTCTAAAAAGATCGTTAATCCTTCTAAGTTATGCAAAGCAAGCACTTAAGTTTAGCATTTCTTAGGATTTCAGACACTGATGACATGCTCAAATGAAGATGTTGCAGATTTTTCATTTCAAACTTTGTGGATATATGTTAATAAAGGTTTTTATGTGTCTATTTTTTTAATGCATCTCTTACAATAATAACAAAAAAATATATATAAGAGTTAATGTATTATCTGTCAAGCATAAATTGTTTGAAAACCTTGACTTACATACATTGTTGTGGGCGTGGATAACAGCTTTAGATTCAGAAGAAATTTAGTTGAAAGATATTAAAACAAGAAAAACAAGTGAAAAAATAAAATTGTTATGAAAACAAAAAATATTTACATATTTTATTCGCACGTTGCTAAATGCTTACGAAAAAATTTGGCTCTCGAATGCTTGCTTCATGCTTTATTGCTCGGGTGCTCCATGGCGTATGAGTAACATTTATGAATTGTTCATCGTGTGGTCGTTTTCACGTTTTGGAAGAGTTGCCACACTATTCATAATTCAGGAAAATTGTTTTAAAATCATTAACTGTTAATGTATTCAGTAGGTCACTAATTTCTCTGTAATAGAAACCATATAAAAAAATAATTTCAAGAAAATTTATTTAACTTTAAAAAAACTGGCATCAAAAAGGGACCTTTTTTATCCAGAATTTGAAGAACTTTTTCGAGGATACAGTTTTTAAAAATTATTTTTTAATGTACAAGTCAGAATAAGCTTAAAAATTTTGTATTATACAGGCTATTCAAAAGTTTCTTCCATACCAAATCAAATCACATTCAAGCGTTGTATGGAAGAAATCAGTGAATACACTCGATGCAAATTTTTTTTTTAAATTCTTAAAAACTTTTGAACAATTTTTAAAGAACACATTTTTGCTCTCAAATTGTTTGTGTTACGAAACTGCATAATCTTAAATTTTCTAGAAATTCTGATAATTAATTAACTTTTTAGAACTTTGTGTAAACTTTGAAATCTTTCTTTTGTTGCTGCTGTTACGAAATTCGCTATATTTTAAGTTAAAGTTATTAAAACCACATACGCTTCTTATGTCATCGAACGACATACAATTTAACTTTTGCGCTATTAAAATTGAGCATAACTGTACTTTTTGAGGACATTATTTTTCCTTGTAAAAGATACGCCGCTAATTTAAATGAAATCTTGAATTCAATCTATATATTGTTTACTTAATATACATTTCTTTATTTAAGTGCGCTACCGTGTATGTGTAGACTTCTAGCTTGGTTATCAATTACAAATTGTCTTCAAGAACTAGGCTTCATAGCAATTTGTTTACCAAAGCAAGTTCAAAGGAAATGATAAATTCAATCCCAATAAACTTAAAATTAACTTTAATTTAAATATTCCAAAGCAACATTCACTATTTCACTACAACTACATAAACACAAAAAAATGGCATATTTGCATTAGGCTTAAGGCAAGGCGCACATGGCGTATACGTAATGAGCAAATATTTATGAGCTACAATAACAAAAACACAATACAAGTAAGCGTTGATGGCGCATGAAAGGCAGTAAAAGTAACACCGCGAAAATCCAAAAATGTTTAGCTTTCAACTTTATTTACTTATATCAGCCGCTATTAAAATGTATGTAAATATATGTATATGCATATGCACTTATATACACATACATATATATACTTCTACCAACCATTACTATATTTACTTTTCTTGTAAATATTGGCTTTTGCTTTACGTTTCAACATGTTATCGCATCTGTTGTTGCGGCTCTTACATACAATTCATACTCCCCAATGTGTAATTTACATTTTCTCAGCTAGTTTCTGCTGTTACGCCTGCCTGCCTACCATACAGCAATAACAACAACTAAATTGTGTTAAAGTTATAGATATTTGACTTTTTGTTGCTCTCGTAAAAAATGCCATGTGAATATTTCTTGCACTTGGGAAATTGTTTTTTTGTTTGTGTGTTGTTTTTGTTGTGTATTTTACAGCATAGGCGAAGCAGGTCGAGATTGAAGTACTCATATTACGTGTTATAAGAGCGCTGTTGCCTACGACCACATCTTTCCTGCCTACATACATAGTTGTGGCGTATGATAGTTATGTATGTATGTGTGTTTGTTGCTGTGTTAGTAACTAATAAAATGTATTAGATAAATAAGTTTGAGTATGTATGTATGCGAGTTTGTATATACAGCTGCACTTATCCACACATAATATTAGGATAAATTTTTTCAGTTGGGAATCCAACAATAAACTCTCATATGTAAATAAGCGAGCAAATATACGCAAGGGAGTAGGCCGCTCTTAGCAAACAAAAATATGGAATAGCAATTCACAAACACAAAAAAAAAGCTTACTTAAAGGGCTCATTATGTACGAAGTAAGGTAAAGCAACAAGTCAGTTCCGCTAGTTTAAAGAAAAAAAATTATTGTAGAAAGTTGCGCTCTTCCTTCAGTGCTATAATGGTCGAGATCATATCACTCAAACATCTTCAATTTTTCTTGCGACGTCGTGGTTCAGCTGAGACACGACTATGGGATTGAAGTCTGCTGGAAGTCGCTGATAAATGGATTCTACAATAAAATTTATGGAAAACTGCAAAGAAAAGCGCTGGCTGAAGTCAGAGGAGCTCTTTGTCAAAATCTACTCTATGGTCAAGATTACCTCAGCTCGGGCGCATATTAGGATCAAATATACAGACTTGCAAGCCGTGACAGACAACTGTGTTGCGGTTTTTACTCCAGCTGCTAGGTTTCTAGTGCTGGAGTCTGGCAAATTATTATTATTCCTGCATGGATGGAAGCTGTAAAAAAAGATGGGGTGGGAGTTTCTGCCTCTTAGTGCCATTAATATGAAGAAATTCAAGAGTTACTCGAATACTCAGGCAGTTGTAAGAGCGCTGGGTTCAACCACAGGGCGATCGAGGATCTACATTGTTCGGGAGCACAATGTCACATCAGAGTGGGCACGTGCAAACTCGTGGTGGCTAGCTTCAGAGCTTATAGGATTCCGTGTTAGGGTGCCTCACTTTTGCAGGCCAAGGTGCAAATATTTCGGATGAGGCGCATTCGTTTCTTCGGAGCAGCTTCTGATGATCGCAGTGAATCTTATGTGGGCCTACATATATCAGTGCTATGCAGCGGTTTGTGAAAAAAAACGAGGTCAGATCACTGTTAGTGAATGAGTTATCAGTAAAACTAAAAGCGTGTACAAGTGATCACCACTGAACCTAACCTGATTCACCAAACAAATATTTGACTGCTCTAAAATTGGTCTCATATTTTAAGTTAGATATCTAGACGTAAATCGGTGGAAGTAATGCGCGTACAAACATAAGGACAGCTGGAAAAATATTTAAAAAAAGAAGTCTCAATTTTTAGCGGTCTTTAGTACTTTGGTTTAATCGCTGTTACAAGTAGTACTCGTATACATATGTGAAGATATTTTATTGTATTGTATTAAACACTTGCGGTCCTTGTAAGTAACTGTTAAGTTCAAGATGGGGTCGCGGTTTCATTTAGTATACGCCCACGAAAATAGACTTGCTATGTATTTGGCTTTATAAACACTGCTGTATTACTGTAATGTAATAAAATAATATCTATATATACGGTTGGTTTATTTTATGGCATCATAAAAATTTGCTCTAGGTTATTTTCTATGCACAACTACATACATACATACACACACACATACATAAACATATAATCCACTTACATGCCTACTTTTGCATGAGCTCTATTTTTTTACGTAAGTATTTATACTTGAATAAGAAATGTACAAATATCTATATACATACATATAAACGAACATTTAAAGTAGTTGTTATAGCCATTACACAGTTACACCTACACAAATACAAAAACAACAAACTAAATTCACCTCAGCTGCATTGCTGATGATGGAGTGACCTAAATTGTTTGTTTCTTTAATTTAAGTATTCAATTAGTGTTAGTGTGAAAGTGGGGGTAGCGAGGTATTTTTTTTTGTTTTTGTTATAAAATGAAGTGTGCAAAGTTATGTAATCGGAATTGATGAATATTTTGCATGCTCTACATTTTGGCACTTTTATAAATATTAAGCTAGATTTGTCGAATTTATTTGTCGATTCAAGGAAATTTAGCTCAGTGACGTCACATAAATTTTTTGGTTTCTCAAGAGAAATGAGTAATTGTTTAGTTATTTGTTTATGAATGGGATCTTTTTTGAAGGATATTCATTCTCAAGAAATACTATGCTAAAGCCAAGAGTAACTGTGATGAAAAATACACTCGATTCAGTCACTAGCTGGCCAAAATAGCGAGAGTGGAAGGCGAGGGTTATAAAAAGAGTAGAGTGAGATGGTGGGGATACGATTGAAGAAGATAAGGGCGATGAAAGGGTGAATGGAGTGAGAAATGGAGAAGCAGAGAGATACAAACTTTCTTTCTACGGAATGTTCATAAGGAAGGAGAAATATTATAGGGGTCTATCAGGATAAAAGAACGTCAAGAGAGTAAAACTGAAACAGGTTAGCTCTTGAAGAAATGGAATTTATATAAGTCGATATATCAACGCTCTCCCAACGGAATTCGTACCAAGCCTTCAAAAATTTCTTTGTCAAAAGCATCAATGCCATTTCATCATGTGTCCATTACAGATGCAATGCAGCTATTCCAATCTTCATTTGCCAGCAGTTGACTTGAAACATCAACGACTAAATGAGCGACAGCTGCAAGCGACAGCAAGTCATTTCGAGTATAACCAAAAGGCAACAACACCAACAACTATGTATGTCACCAAGTTACATTTATTGTAGTTTGAGTGTCGTAGCGCTGAGAACAGCATCAACGTCAAAAGAAAACAACCACAACAACAGCAACAACAACAACTAAATAACAGCAAGAACAAGCATCTTTCAAATGTCAATGACAGACGAACGTTTGCTGCAAGACAGCCAACATAATGGACAAACAAGTAATCTATGTGGACTCAGGTTTTTGAGTTAAAGGGGTCTTAGCTACTCCATTACCAGCAACAACAAAAACAACAACACCAATACATACATATATACATAAAAATTAGATACAAGAAGCATGGAAAAAACTGAGTGATGTTGAAAGAAAGCAAGACAGCACCAAGACTGAAAGCTATGCTGCAACTAACACTGTGAAGTGAGCCTGTGTTTGTATGTATGTATGTATGTATGCGTGTGGCATCTAACCAGACTAACAGTAAATATTTTACGGTTCATCGTACAGCATTCAATTTACAAAAGACGACACCATTGACGGCGTAGCGTAGTGCACTTACCCAAGGCTAAGCAGCGCATTTGCTCGCACGCGCACAATTGCAGTGGAAAGTTTGTAGTTTTTGGACTGCAGCGAAATGCGGAACTAGTAGGGAAATATACCAGTATACAACTAGAGTTTTATGGCTGACTGGGTTGTAAAAGAATGCATTCATATGCGAATGCAATCAGTTAAGTCTTATTGAATGACTTCAAATTTCGAATGCACTCATTGACTCGCTTTTTGACTAAAGAATGAAAAAATGAAGTCTAAAGTCTTTTTGAAGTCACGAATTTGGAGTCATTTAGAGAAGTTACTTACTGACTGCATTTTTTGAGTGATGTCACTAACTATTTGCAACAAAAATATTTTACGATCATGTCTCGTATGCCACAGGTAAATTGACTTCAAATAACTCCATATGACTCCAAATGACTTCAATTGACTTCAGTGAGACCTTTTATTCAATGAATGCAATACATGAATAACCAAAAAATGAATGAAAAAAATAATTCAAAGTCGCAGAATGAAGTCTGAATGGTGACTTTATTTTTTAAGTCCCAGTCAAAGAATTCAAAAAATGGCTGCAATCATTTTGCGAGAAATCAAATGAATAATTATTCGCAAAAGAATGCAATCTTTTACATTTCTGATGGCTGAGTACGAGTTTGGTCGCATAAGGAAACAAATGCTAAGCAAAATAGTGAAATGTTTAGATATCTCTCACGCGAGCTGTTCACTTTTCCAGTATTTTGGCATTGACTCCATTTTCCATTATAAAACTAAATTTGTTCTAGGTGGTTTTGAACTAGTTTGAGACTAGTGTATTTCGTTTCAAAATGTGACAATTCAAATCTCCTAATGTTGAAAATACAATTTGTTTATATGAAAAAAAAAAAAAAATTTGGAAGACTACACCATTTCCAAATGTACCTCAGAATAAGAAACTGTGCTTCAGAAGTCGTAGAATTAGTTTCAAATTGGTCAATTGTATTTCAGAAATCATAAAATTTATTTCAGATATCGACTAGTCTGAAATACACCTTAATATCTCTGAAATACAACTGACTATTCTGAAACTTTTTTTACACTTTCTGAAATATATTTGATGAGTTCTGGAGTGCATCTGGAGAGGTGCAGTTAAAAATAAATAAAAAAATATTTGTGGCGATTTTCTAGTGCAAATAATGTTTGCATCCTAGATAAGTGCTCGACTCACATAGCATAGTTCATAGGTTCGAGTTCTAAAGCCGACATTAAATTAAAAAAAAAAATTAAAAATTTACAGTTATTTTTTCAGGTCTTGCCGCTCAATCATTATCAGTGTATTCTTTTTGGAGTACCATTGGACTAGCTACAAAATTATAGTTTTAGACAAGCATTTTGATGTTTCTCTGCTGAGTATATTTGTGTTTGTAAGCGTATATGCCTTATGCGTGATTTTGTTTTCCTCTTGACTTGAAAAAGAAGCAGGAAACGTGGTGACAGTGAAGCGTTGGCTGCAGCAGTTGACGACATTCTACCGTTGCAGTGCTGCTGTTTTGCTGCTTGAAGCCACTACACTTTTACCTTCCATCAACATACTAAGCTAACAACACTGGCGTGAAAAATAATAGAACAGTTGGAAATATATATTTGACTTTGGTTTGATTATCGGAGAAAGGTGGAACTTGGGTAGAAAAGTAAATTTTGATAAAACTGTGCTCTCTTCCCTACCCATTTGACGCTTCCTCACTCACAAAAGAAGAGATCTCCTTAGTCTCGTAATACTTAGTAAAACAATTATTTTTCCCGCCAGTGTACAAAACTGCCGTAAACAGTCCATAAATGTGTAAATTAGTTTTATGTGCATGTATGGTCCTTTTATCAGGCATTTATGTATGTATGTATGTGTGTGTGTATGTGTGCATCAGTTTGTTTGATTTTATTTTCTTGTTAAAATTGCAAAATTATGAAAAATGCACAAAGTCCCATCAGTGGTACATCAACACGGCTTTCTCTGCTGCCTGCAGCGTCATCAACAACATAAACTCTAATATTCGTACAACAAAGACTAACTGTGAAGAGTGACTCGCACAACAACAACAACACAACTGTGTAAACTAGCTAAACTAAGTGCAAAATATGTACCTGTGTGTGTATGTATGTGTATTTGTGTGTGTGTGTGGATGAGGTAAAAAGCGACAACTGGGACATTAATGCCTTTTGGCTAAGCTCAAGTTATTTACTTCCTGTTTCGGTTGATATAGAACAGAATTTGATAGATAGGCAAAATGGCATTCAGTCGCAGTGGCATTATGTACATACATACATTTGTATGTATCTAGTATATAGGGAATATGCTTACGAAGTCGAAGATTGTCTAATGCTACAACGCTGCTTGTTTCTTGGTTATAAGCTAATATCCTGCCGTGTGAATGATTGTAGATGGTATGCGTTGTATGGATTTCTGCTTGGTCATTAATAATTGAAATATTCACCAAAGGAAGTTGGTGCAGACATTAATGGCTACCTGACATTACGCTAAAGTACTATTAACTACAAACAAACAAACATTTAATGGCATAAGGGAACAGGGTTGCTTCAACAAAATTTTAGTATTTAAACAAAGTTGATAGGTATTGATCGCTAATAAAACTTTTGAGTGCCCTGAGAAAAGTAGCGCTCCTTTTTTAATATTATTGTTTTTACACTCCACTTACATGAGTAAAATTTTTCAGTGATCGAAACAGAGTAATTTTTAAAATTAAAAAAAAAACCTTTTTTTTTCGGAAAAAAGTTAAAAGATCCATATTATTGAAAATAGAACATAATTATTTTTGAAAGCTCCACCAAAAAAAAAAGAGTCCATTATTTATTGGAGAACTTAAACTTCATGATTGTGAAAAATTAAAAATTGTCTAAAATTAACAATTAAAATTTTTTTCCATTAGTTTTAAAAATCAGAAAGTGCCAAAGTTTTTGTTTTGCAAAATATTTGAAAAATGAATTTCACAAACGCGGAAAAAACGGTGAAATTCGAAATTTACATAATGTAAAATATTTTTTTTTCTTTGGCAGAACTTTGATTTATGATAAAATGAAACAAGTCATCAAATTTTATTCAAATAGGAAGGCATCGATTCTATTTGATTTAGCTGACTTTTAGTAGAGAGCTTTTTTTTTTAAAGATCCATATTATTGAAAATAAAACATATTTATTTTTGAAAGCTCCACCAAAAAAAAAAAGAGTCCATCATTTATTGGAGAACTTAAACTTCATGATTGTGAAAAATTAAAAATTGTCTAAAATTAACAATTAAAATTTTTTTCCATTAGTTTTAAAAATCCAGAAAGTGCAAGAGTTTTTGTTTTACGAAATATTTGAAAAATTAAGTTCACAAATCCGAAAAACAACAGTGAAATTCGAAATTTACATAATGTGAAATATTTTTTTCTTTGGCAGAACTTTGATTTATGACAAAATGAAACAAGTTATCAAATTTTATGCAAATAGGAATACGTCGATTTCATTTGTTTCAATTGGCTTTTAGTAGGGAACTTCTTTTTATCGAAAAACAGAGTTCTGCATATTCCAAATTTCGATTTTTTCCGTTTATTCCTATTTAATAAGTTAATTGTCTCAATATTTCAGAAACTATCATATTCAAAATAAAAATGTTTGGAATTTCAATTGAGAATTCTGAATTCTGAAAAAATATAAAAAATTTTAATATTAAAAAATTTTAAATTTTAAATTTCCTAAAAATGTAAAAATTAAAACGGAGAAATAAATTTTCAAATAAAATTTTTATGTATTTTACTGCTGATATAATTAAAAAATCCTGAAATAAAAATTATCGAAGTTAGATCAAATTATTTGTATCATTAACGAGTTCAAAAAGCGGTAAAGCCAAAATTGGGGAATTTTCTTTGGATTTTTTTTACAGTTTGTTTTCTATTCACATCTATTAAAATAGCGGTTACGTATTAAAAAATCACTTATTTATTCGACGGCAGGCATACAAAAATAGAAGAAAAGATTTTGGCCCAAAAAACAAAAATTTAAAAATATCTTTTAGAACATCTTTAGATACAAATACAATTTGGATTCGGAGTAAAAAATTTATAACCATTTTATTCAGTTTGGTTTTCTTACTGTTTTAATTTTTTTATTTGTGTAATTTAGAGCTTATTCGGCCGGTTCTTCATAGACAAAAACAAAAGTTTTTTCTTTTCCTCCTACGCGTTTCGACGCATTACCGCATCTTCTTCAGGGAGATTCTATATTTTCCAATGAAAATATGTAACATAAAACAAAACAAACATTGACAATTAGTTTCAATCAAAACAGATAACACATTTTTAGACATTGCACTTACATACATTCAACATTAGAATTTCACATTAAAATAAATAATTTCTAAAATTTGAACATTTACATATATATGTACATATATCACAACAAAGATAAACATAATTTTGCATCCACTGTCATCGAATGCCTCGTCCAAATGATTCTATTGCTGTGGTGTAAGCGTAGTTTATCTTATCGACGTCTTCTTTGTAGTTGACCGCGCTGTTAATTCTCTGCTGTATGCGTAAGCTTTCCAACGTTATTCTCGTGCGCTCTCTTCTCTCGATGTCTAATATCTTCGTGTTTTTGAAGTCCGCTGTGTGCCCTTTATTTGTCAAGTGCTCTGCTAGTGCCGTGGTAGTTTTTTTGTTTTTCGCGTCTAACCGGTGTTCATTAATTCTAACATTAAGAGGGCGTTTGGTAGTTCCCACATATACCTTTTATGTTTGCTTAGAGAAAAAATCTGCTAAAATGAATCACCCTAATGTACATCACATTGGTGATCATTTCTTCTTATATGGTTTTTTCTTTTTTATTTTTTTGCGAGAATCAAATAGCAATCTACTGTATCACCCCAAAGTATTTTTTACATCATTAAATGATGTGTGGATTTTTTGGTGGGTATCTTATCATACATCCAAGTAGAATATCCATTTTTAGCTTTACATTAAAATTGTTTATGTGTTGTTGATTCTACAAAGTTATTGCACAATAAAATATACATAGTTGCTGTTGTAATGCACTTCCAGTGGATATTTCGTAAACTGTATATTAACGTAAGAAACTAATTTACTTGGAGAAGCTGTTTCTTAATTTTTCATTGCTTTATGATATTAGCTAAAATCTGCTCAAATATCAAGGGAAACCTTTGTCTTGTTCTAGTTGTTGTATCTTCATGCAACATTGTTGTCGGTTGCAAGTATCATGCAGCAGCTGAAAAGTTTAATGCACTTACGTCGTTTGCTTAAAAAGTTCGTTGCCGCTTTTCAGGATTAAGATTTTCTTCTGTTTTTGAAAAGCTGCAGTAAAATTGAGATTTACCTTCCTTAGCTGGTATGTAAGATGAGCTCATTTTCTTAGTTCTGATGTTTAGCTCTTTTGCCTAACTTCATTTTGCGTATGGCAGATGGCTTTTGTGGTATTTATTAATGAGAAATCCTTTCATCTTAGGAATGCACGTAAAGGATTGTTTTTGTGCATTGAGTGAGGTTCTGGGTGGGTTTGTATGTACTACATCCCAAAATAAGTTCCATGAATAACAAGTCATGCGGGTGTCTAATGCAAATATCAAAGTAACTTTTGGAATGCGATCTTTGTTCATCAGCATATGTGTTGCCAAGAAGAATTTAAAAAGGGGGTGGGTGATCGGTGGTGTCTTGTCCCAACTCGGTTAATTTTTGTCAAGGCTTTTTCTGATGAAGTTTCCATACTTTCCAACCTCGATGAACTATTTTCCGGAGATTTCCACTTACATATAACCGACTAATTAGATGGCAGCACTAATCTCTTTGTAGGTGTTTCATCCGTGGAACTATAGAGGGCTCTATACCACAACAGTAGATGTCTCTATCGGATCTCGGATAACGAAAATGGAGCCCACGTAGTACAAACATTCAGCGAATTTTGTCTGGTCGATTAGTCAGCTGAGCACTGCGGAACTAGTGGGTGTAACTTCTGTCGACCTCTGTCCGTTGCTGGACTCATGGACAAAAACATAATAGGATCAGAAGCTGAAATGGAGTTGGTTTCTTAAACTTGGCCTTTTTCTTTTTCCAGGGGGCAGAATTTCGTTGTCGCTTTTCGGTAGCTGACTTTAAGCTGCTTTCTGGTTCCTTCCCTTTTGTTTTATTAGTAAAGGGTGCATACTTTTTGGCGCAATCGATTAAAATTCTGGAACAAAAGAAAATACCCAAGTGCTACCCTGCCGTCATTGGTAGTCAATCAAGCGCTAAATATCTAAAAAATCTATATTATATGTACAAACTTTCATGAGCCCATACCCCTTCAATATTGCTACTAACATAACACAAACTTCTTTGTTTCGTTGGAGATTATGCTGCAGAGCCTAAAAACATTTTTCGCAATTATAATATTTTAGAAGACCTTCACCAAGCCTCTGGGCTACTTTCCTCCCCTTACACAGCCAGTAAGCACTTTTTTAATCCTAGTTCAAATCACCCTTTCAATAATATATTTCCATTTGTGTTTAGTATTATATCTACATATCTTAATACAAAAAAAAAAAAAAAAAAAGAATACCATCATAGCTGACAACAAATTTGCATAACTCAAATATTCCATTAATATTTCAATTTGCAGTTATGAGCAAACTAACTAGATTTCTTTCCCTCACCACAAAATCTAAACAAACAACTAAATAGATATCGCTAAGCGCCTAGGGAACGGGTTGTTAAATTTGAACACTTGACCTTTTCGCTAAATTTGTGTGAGATGAAGGTACAGCAACTCAGGCAAAAGCGTGAAGGCCGAGTGGGTGAAGCTACACAAAAAAGAAAAAAAAAAATAATAATGTTTGCTATTCCAGGTAAAAGCTACTTTAATATTTAAATAAAATAAATGCAAGCTGGCCAAAATAATCATGTGGAGTGGAGAGTCAATGAAAGTTGTGCGCACAACTAAAATGCTGGGAGGGGGGAAAAACTGGGCTAAAAGTGGCGGGGACAATCTCCGGGCGCAAAGCAAACACAACTTTTCTTTATTGGTTTTTTGGGCAATTTTTCCCGTAGGAATATGTAGGTGATGATAAGTATTACTGTTGAGTTGTTGGTAAGTTTTTTGGGTACTTTGAAAATAGCAAAAAGGTCACTTAAGCAAAGCGAGTTTTAGAGCGCAAAGCGTTTTAAGGTAAAATAGGCTTTGAAATGGTTTCTTAAATTATTTATTTATTTTATCCTTTAATAGAAAAGTTAGTGTGCTTTTAAATGCATATTCTTGAGAAGTTGAGCATTATGAGATTTAGATGGAATTTTTTTTTTTTTGCATGATAAAAGTACCTGAAAGCGATAATCACGCTCATCAGTGATATTGTTGTTTAGGTTTTCGGTTCTTTTCTTTTTTGAGTTTTTAGGTAAGGGACTGGGAGATCTGAACAGAGGATACTATTTATTCTCCGGACCTTAGAAAACTCCGCCGATTGTGATTAGGCTGAGATAAATTTTGAAAAACTTCGAATATATAAATAAATGTGCCTATTTTTAAATTTTCATCTTCAAGATGGTTCTTTTATACAAGCAAAAATAAATGAAAAGAATTGGTGACTTTCATACCTAATCTCGGTAGCAATTATTCGAACTTACATTGGTCCAAAGGCAACCCTAACTACGAAAATGTTGTCATCATTAACACAATTTCTCGGAATTTTTCAATGCAAAAAAGATATGCTATTAATCGTATACCATACTCGTATTTTTTTTTACCTATATACATAGCTTTATATATCACTGCACTTTTTTTCGATTTCGAAAATCGCGAAATTCCACTCCTTTGGTTATCTGATTTAAATTCGAATTTGTAGGAATTTTGAAAAAAGCGGTAGCCAACTCTATAAACATAGATATGAAAGATGTATATTTATCAGAACGTATTTGATATAGAATCAAAACACTTTAGGTTGCCACGCCTTTCTAATGTGTATATTTTTTTTCAGATCTCTCATTATCTCACAAGCTATATACTTGGTGAAAATAATAAATATAGGAATTTGTGAAGTGCACCACTTTTTTTCGAAGCTCAAATTTCTTTCTTAAACTTATTTGTACAACAAGATAAAAATAGTTTTTGGTCCTGTTTTCGAATTACTCTATGAAATGTTTTCGAAGTTCCAAATTTTTTAAAAATTTTGTCGAGTTATGTCAAACCGCTATTACTCATTTTTGAAATATATAAACGAGCACAAGATGTTATCTGCTACCAAACTTCATTTCCTTTTTTTGAAATATTTATTTTTTTTGCAATCATTTTTTGAAGCTTTATATACATAAAAAAATCAATTTCGAGAAATTAAACAGAAACTTTGGCACCTCGAAAATATGTTTATAGCTATTACTTAGAAAATAATTGGAGTTTCGAAAAATTTAAATTTATATTTTTATTTAATTGTTTTGACCAATACTACCCAATTATATTAAAATTCATGATTTTTGAAAAAAAATTTTAGGTGGCAATTTTTACCCCTAAATACTTTCTGTTCGCTTGAAAAATTTTTTAAAATTGTAAGCAACGAATAACTAGTGGAAAAAGTGGTTGGTATATGAAAAATAAATTTCTAAGGAAAATTTGAAGATGGCATCGTTGAAACCGCTTTGTCTCTAAACCACATTTGACAAGGGGTTGACGAAAAATCATTCCAATATACATAAGCTTTCACCCTGTCGGGAAATCAACAAAACAGAATTAATCTAAATAATTTTGGCATTTTATTCACAAGTCGCTAAGTGCTTGCGAAAAAAACGGTTTTTTGTTTTTAGTGTTAGCACGATTTAAGTAAGTGATGGTCGTATATTGATAAGTCTACAACATTTTCTTTAAATTTTATTGTTTTAAGTGCTAAAATAGTCATATAATTCAGCCGGCTAATGGTAAATCAGTGGTGATATTAGAAATACAATTTAATTATTTTAAAACAATTCAAAAATAATTCCCAATATCTGCTGCACGTGCGACAGTTTGTTTGTAAAATTGATCGACTTTTATGTACCAATTTTATAACTTTCTATCAGCTAGAATTATCGTCTGAAATTCGGTATAGTTTCAATTTCAGTCTCAACATTTCGAAATTGCCACGACTTAAAACTTTTTAATGGGATTTCATGCTTTTCTATTGCAATTGCACACTGGCGGACGTTAACAAACGAAATGCATACGGGCACATGTACAAACTTAAGTTGGAATGTCAACTATTATTATTGAGCTTTTTGTTTTTGTGTTTTTACTTTTTTCGTGTAAATTCCCGCTTGCTTTTGTAACTGCGTTAGAGTTTGTGCAGAATTTCATTTGCAGTCGTTGAGGCAGATAGCGTTATAGTTTTGTGTAAGCCATGTCGAAAATTGGACTAGTTCAGAATTGTACCACAACTCAAATATTTAAAAACAATACTAGTTCCAACGCAATGCTCAAGCAAGGCAATATCATTGGGGATTGAAATTGATGTACAATGTTTTACTTGACAACTTGAGCTTAACTGGTTCCAATTTAAGTAGTTCAAAGACCGGTTACAATTCTGAAAGTTTAGGAATTCTGAAATTTAGGGATAGTTGTGATTATAAATTAATGATTATCGATATTTTAAAGTGTCTTTTAATTAATATTTTTGAAACCCGTATAGAACGTTTCAGAAAGTGTTTAGCTTACAACTCACTTTTCTATAAAATTTTAATACCTGTCTTGGACCAACAGGGGCCCTCATTGCATATTGAAACAGAATTTCTTCTAAATTTGGTATGTAGTCATGTTACGACTATTGAAAACATCTTTAATAATGTACAAACTCTTGAACAGTGTTACCAAAATATTTGCATTGCTTCTGTAGTTGAACGTAGGTTTTATGTTAGTCCATTGCAAATTAAAGTTTGTACATTACATGACACAAAATTCGATATTTCCCTCATGCTTAAATAAATCATACTTACATATACATATATGAATGTGTATGGATGTATTTATGTGTGTTAAGTAGTATTTTATCCCATTTCCTCTGAAATTATATATAACTTACATGCACACACATTAATTATATTGGACGCGTTAATTAATGTTCATAATCGCACTCACATACATACATACATACATACACACATACATATGCTACATATGCATGTATATGTAAGTATATAAGTATAGAGCATTTATGAATTAAGTCAGCACTTCTTCCTCAACATTTCACAACCATATGAATGGTCGAATAATTTAATAGGTTAATAATAATTCATACGTTATAATGCACGCTCGACTGTGCACACTTGGACACGGTATATTTTGTAATATTTCAACTGTAATTGCAACATCAAATGTCTACTTAGTTATGTATGTATGTATGGATGTAACTTGCTGCATGGACTGCCCGACCCAATTCGATGAAACTCTCCATAAACGTGCCTCTTCGCCTATGAAGATTGCTTCTGCAATACCGGATATCTTGAAAGGTTTGCTAGAGAGGCCATGAACAAAGATTATCTTAGGTATACATTTTTTAAAACCAACAAAAAAAAAAAAAAAAAAAAAAAAATTATTTCTTTTTAATTTTTATTAAAATTTTTTACCTTTTTTCAAATATTTTAGCTTTTTATTTGATTCCAAATAGTTGAAAAAATTACTCAATTTGACCAAAGAATTTTGTTCAAACACAAAAATTTTACATTTTTTTGCTGGCCTGGAGCTTTCAATTTGTAGAAGATAGGTCTAAATACTTTGAAATTTTTATTTTAAAATATTTCAAAATTATTTAAAAAGTGTTCAAACTTTTTTTTTTAATTTTCAAAGACTTCTCAAGTAAATTTTTCACATAAATAGTTAATTAGAAAGAAAAGAAAAAAACAATAGGGGAAACGTGTGTTTTTACGGGGAGCATCCACGCTTCTTTATCAATAAAACTATTTTTTCTTAACAAATTCGGACATCTAGTTAAATTTTTAAACAGGTTTCATAGCCTTTTTAAGTTTATTTTATTTTTGGTGAATCGGCCTTTGAGAAGTTTTTTAAATATAAAACCTATTATCAAATTTGAAATATTTTGAAAGTCTAAAGAATAGCAACAACATGTCTTCTAGACTAGCAAATATGCTTTGTAATTGATAAGTTTGTAAATAAGATTCATAAATATATTAAGTTATACTTTTGAAGTACGTAATCTCATTTAGAGCAGGTGTTGGTGACCAAAGTTGTGCCACTTACTCGTTATTCACTAAGTTAGCCGACAAACTTAAATAAGGTACACAGCTGCAAATCGACTGTGACCGAACATTACTTGCAGGTATTAGAAGAACTCCATGTTGTAGTTACTTAGGTGACACTTAGAAGTTCAATATTTATGTATATGAGACGGTTATATACATATATGTATGGTGTAACTACGAAGCGGGCATTAGAGTGGGTGAAAAAATTTGAAAAAATAATTTGATAAAATAAAATAAAATAAAATAAAATAAAATAAAATAAAATAAAATAAAATAAAATAAAATAAAATAAAATAAAATAAAATAAAATAAAATAAAATAAAATAAAATAAAATAAAATAAAATAAAATAAAATAAAATAAAATAAAATAAAATAAAATAAAATAAAATAAAATAAAATAAAATAAAATAAAATAAGATAAAATAAAGTAAAAATAAAATAAGATAAAATAACATAAAATAAAATAAAATAAAATGAAATAAAATAAAATAAAATAAAATAAAATAAAATAAAATAAAATAAAATAAAATAAAATAAAATAAAATAAAATAAAATAAAATAAAATAAAATAAAATAAAATAAAATAAAATAAAATAAAATAAAATAAAATAAGATAAAATGAAATAAAATAAAATAAAATAACACAAAATAAAATAAAATAAAATAAAATAAAATAAAATAAAATAAAATAAAATAAAATAAAATAAAATAAAATAAAATAAAATAAAATAAAATAAAATAAAATAAAATAAAATAAAATAAAATAAAATAAAATAAAATAAAATAAAATAAAATAAAATAAAATAAAATAAAACAAAATAAGATAAAATGAAATAAAATAAAATAAAATAACACAAAATAAAACAAAATAAAATAAAATAAAATAAAATAAAATAAAATAGAATAAAATAAAATAAAATAAAATAAAATAAAATAAAATAAAATAAAATAAAACAAGATAACATAAAATGTAGAAATAAAAAAATGTAATTAAACAAATCCACTTTGTTTTTGATATCATTCTAATTGTTATAGAGTTGCTAAAATAAAATAAAATAAAATGAAATAAAATAAAATAAAATAAGATAAAAAAAAAATAAAATAAAATCAGATAAAATAAAATTTACAAATAAAAAAATCTAATTAAACAAATCAACTTTGTTTTTGATATCATTCTAATTGTTATAGAGTTGCTATATCAGAGAGTCCTGCGGATGTTCAGGCCTAATCAGCTCTGCTGTAAGAGCGCAGCAGTTTGCGCGAAGGAGATGCTGAATGTTTGTGTGCTGCTTTACATAGGAAGTAATGCATTCTAATAAATATTTGTTGATGTAACACCCTATTATTAATGTGCATAGAGTTGGTCCTGCTACTTGTGCGGAAGACTGTAAATTGTGTTCAAAAGTTTCTAAACAACTGTGCTGGCACTACATATATCAAAAATGTTAAATGAAGTACATGCACCGAACACTTACTCAGAGGAGCAACTGTGCAACAGGCATGTATTTGTAATTTGTAATGATCATTTGCTCCTTTTGTAATTGTTGCCTTTGCTGTGTATTTTTGGCTGGAATTGACACCTGCACACAATTGCTTCATAGTAAGCAACGGGTTAATCGGATGAAATGTGCTCCGCCCGAATATTGTACAATTTCTCAAAGTTTCATGTTGCTGCTGTTGATGTTTGTGAAGCTCATAAGCGATGTGTTTGAAAGCTCGATGTGGATTATTTGCTTCACTTCTGGTTGCAGTTAAATATTGCTTATTTTCCCACTAGGAGTCTATTATACCAATTGGAGCTCAGTATATGGAGTCACTAAAAATATGAATGTTTGTCAGATAGAAGTAGATATATAGCTCCTGAAGCTCGAAGTCCTTGAAGTGGTTGTCAGAATATGCTCTAGAAGACTCTTTTCGCAGTTAGCATAAGCCATGTAGAATCGGTTATTTTCTAGGAAAGAACTCAATTACCGCACCATTGATTCTAAGACAGTCTAAGCGTAAATCTCCACGCAGGCATCGAGAATGAAATTTATTTAATTACTTACAAAAAACCCCGAAACAAGTGTGAAAATTGAGCTAAGCCATGAGCGTTCCATTGTAAACTTGCCTAAACCCCCACTTACCCAGTGCCGGCTAACAGCTATATTTACACTTAACACAATACAAACAGACACCCGTGTCCCAATAGGCTTTAGCTTCAAATCAAACAAGTAACAAAATGCTTTAGCTGAAAACTTCCGGCTCTATTTTACCGCCACCAACGCCTTGATTAATTAGGACATTAATTTTGCAAAATTACATCAATACATCAGAGGAATCAAAGTCATTTGTCAAAATTAACCTGAGGCCCTGGACTATTTCGCGAATGAACGTCGCTAAGCAATGAACTGTTCGTTGTATGTTTGTTATTCTACGAAGAATTAAGCATATAGTCTGTGAGTAGGTGGATAAGTGTGTGTGTACAAATCGCTAACGTAAAATACGTTATTTTGTATGATATGAAAATGTTTAGGGTGCCATTTAGTAAACGTTCATGGCTTACATTCCAAATAATACAGACACGTTGGTGATCAGTTCGGTATTTTTTCGACATTCTACGTATCAGATCAGAATCTATGATTAATGCCTTGAGATACGTTCTCGATATTACTTGGGTATTAGGCCTGAGATTATTTCTGAACTATAACAACATATTACGATTTTAATTTAATTTAAAAAAATACTTAGCCTATTTCAGACTAATAAAAAATAAAACCGAAAAAATAAGAAAAAGACAACTTGGACCAAAAAGGTCTACTGTCACCAAAACTGTCATGCTTTCAAAAAC
>OX608080.1:16885317-16977754 GCA_951509765.1 Sphenella marginata | reverse complement strand
CGAATGACTGACCATGACATCAAAGACAAAGCTACATACTCGTAGCACCTTTCGGATTCATTTCCATTTATATTGACGTAGCATTCCATTTGAGTTGGTCTTTAGTTGTGTGCGTGCAAATCATTTCAAAATAGATGTCTGTGGAATGCAATCGAATGCCAAAATATGCATATTCCCGCACTAATTAGACTAATTTGATAGCTCAACATAAATACGAATTTACACATTTACAAAGCGTTATATAGAAAAGTGTCAGAGGCAAAGTCAGCTTAAGTATTTACAATTCATCTGTTTCTATGTATTTGTACTAGTGATGTTGATTTAGAGCATTTTCCCATCTCGGAATTTTGCGCTTATTATCTTTTTATTCCAAAATCGTATAGAAATTTAATCTGAAAAGAAAGTTACTTCATTTTATAACGAGAATCAAAATCAAATAGGAGACAATTTTCCAACTTCATTTTATGCATTATTCATCTTCCAGAATTGTTAGTAAGAAATGCCAGAATTTTCGAAGTTTAAAAAAATACGGGATTACGGGATTAGCGTCCCTTATCTGTACTCTATGCGCCTACGTATCCACTCACGTCTGATTTGTAATAGTTTGTATAATTACAATCCCATAATATTGTTGGCGGCCACCGTGGTGTGGAGGTAGTGTTGTCGGCCTACCACACCAAAGGTCCGGGTTCGAGCCCTGGTACAGGTTACATCAAAAAGTGGTTTGAAAAAGTTTTTTCAAAACGGGGTCGCCCCTCGGCAGTGGTTTGGCAAACTCTCCGAGTGTATTTCTGCCATGAAAGGCTTCTCAGCAAAAATTCATCTGCTTTGTAGATGCCGTTCGGAGTCGGCGAAAAACCGTAGGTCCCGCCAATTTGTAAGAAAAATTTCAAAGCGGCACACCACAAATTGGAAGAGAAGCTCGGCGCAAAAATCTCCTAGGAGGTTGATGATATAACGGTTGTATATCGCGCCATATATATATATATATAATATTGTTGGTGGCTAAAACATTTTCGTAATATTCAAATATGCTAGTACTCACATAGCTACACACACACATCGACAAGTATTTGTATGCGGATATACATATAAAGGAAAAATTATAAAATATGGAAATCAACAAAAATTGACCAACAGTTGAGTGGCTGGATACAACAACACTTTATTATGGCTACATATTTGATGCAGGAGAAATTTCAAAAGGCAAAATTCATGAGAGTATTAAATTATTTATGTGCTCTTTTGATTATGCAAAATTTGAACATTTGAAGTGGTCACTCTATGAAAGTTAATGACTTGTGAATGCTTTCTGAATTCAAAGCTCCTTTGCCTTTTTTTTTAACTAATCAAGATTCATCATTAATTCTCAAGTGCACAGGAGTGAAAATGAACGATGATAAATAAAATACTTCAAATACTTTTTGTGTTACATTTCTTTCCAATTTTTGCTTTTTTGTTTTGTTTCTTATAGAATCAAAGCGTCATTCTGAATCCCTTAACAATAACATGCGATCTAAAAAATAGTAATTATGAATATTTGCTCATTTAGTACTTGAAGAAAACAGAGATCTATAATCTCTAATCTATAATCTATAATCTGTAATCTATGATCTATAATCTATAATCTACAATCTATAATCTATAATCTATAATCTATAATCTATAATCTACAATCTATAATCTATAATCTATAATCTATAATCTATAATCTATAATCTATAATCTATAATCTATAATCTATAATCTATAATCTATAATCTATAATCTATAATCTATAATCTATAATTTATAATCTATAATCTATAATCTATAATCTATAATCTATAATCTATAATCTATAATCTATAATCTATAATCTATAATCTATAATCTATAATCTATAATCTATAATCTATAATCTATAATCTATAATCTATAATCTATAATCTATAATCTATAATCTATAATCTATAATCTATAATCTATAATCTATAATCTATAATCTATAATCTATAATCTATAATCTATAATATTTAATGTTGCTGCTCCACTCAAACTAATGGATTGTGATGACAATGTTGTTACACTTACAAGTCGATGGATATATTGGTATTTAAGTTTGTTCTCACACTTTTGCGCTGCCCATTACAATGCACAAATACATACATATGTCGATATTTTCAGATCGCTTTTAAGTAACTCTCCTCGTGCGCATAGTTGTGCCGCATTTGCATACTAATTGCCTGCTTTAAAACCAAGCCAGTCGTATTGCTGCTGATGGTAATGTGTGTACACATTACGATGACCTGTCTTCATCTGCAGCTGAGTTGCATTTTAAGTAAGTTTAAGGGAAAAACAAAAACAATAAGCGAGTGCACGAAATAAATGGAGAAAACCAAAATTGCATTTAAAATATCCGCGTTGCATTCAGAACAGACTGAAACGTTTAAGTCGGTCAGAGCATTTAGCGGGTAAAAGGTTGCCGAGTTGTATGTGAAATTGTTTTGCGATGTTTTATTTTCATTTTTTTATTATTTTCTTTGCTGTTGTACTTCTTTTCTTTACACATTTGGTTGCTTTCTGTTAGTGTAGACGGTAACCCAATTTGTGTGGCAGGGTTTTCAGCGTTTTGCTTCACATTCGTTTAATTATCTTCAGCTTTTATTTTTTATTTAGTACGTTTTATCTGTTATTTTTGTTTTCTTTAAATTTTAGTAAAAGTTTTTAGAGCTATATTGCCTCTGAAAATGATAAATATATACATATATGGTACAACTGCCATTTGAGTATTTATTGTATTTTTATACCCAGTTGTGCTTGTTGGACATGAGTGGCTTCTGAGGGGTGTATTATGGATTATATTAGATGAAAACTGCTCTAGAAACTCAAGCCAGTATGTTCATTGAGGATACGAAATAGTGGTAAGGCTTTTACTATTTTTCGGCAACGGCTACAGTAATGAGAATTCGTTCAGTTGGATTCAGCTAGTAAATACGTGCACGGTTATGGTTACTTTTATGTTTACTATTGCAATTGTGGTGAAGGTTATGATTAACTTTATGCTTGCTGATAAGGAAATGTTAACGGGTATTGCATTGTTTGCTGCTTCAGTTACGGTAATGGCTATGGTTGTGGAAAAGGTTATGGTAACGGTTACGGTTAAGGTTTTATGGTTACGGTTAAGCTTAGAGCTAAGTGTCCATTTTTATTTGTAAGTATAGACGATGCTGGATATACATATATAAAACTTTAGAAATAAACTATCGCGGAATGTTACCTCTGACGAATTTTTCGACTTTTGTTACCGTCTACATTTTCAATTCAGTTCATAGGTATAAATAAAGCTTAATGCAAGCGGAGACTTGGTACCCTTGGTGCAATTTTTATTGAAATATGTTTCAATCTAAGTATACTCTGCCCAGTCCATGACAACAGAGATCCGACCAACTAGAGGAAAGTTTTGTTGCTCTTACAAGAAAATGTGCATCGCATCATCAGCCCTGGGGTATATGGGTTCCACGACCCAATTTACTTAGACCTTTTTCCTATACAGAGTTTAATTTTGCGCACCTCTTGAAACCATTTTTTTGCCATCGTTTGCTCGTTTTTCTTGTCTTGTGTGTTGTTGTTGCATTTGCTGTAGCAATGCTCGAATCTGTATATTCAGGCGGAACATCCTTTGTGGCAGATTGTGTGCAACACCGGCAGCCGGCAAAAACTTGCCCTTTTATTTTAATTTTTGCTGTATGTAATTTTATTTTTGTATTTTTTCCAAAGAATTTTTTTTTTTGTTTTAATTTATTTTGCGAGAAAAAACTACACCGCAGCAAGTGGAAAATGGTGCACGAAATTCTTAAACGAGTGTAGGTAGGCCTTTGAGTGGATTTTGCAGCCTCAGTTTTGCCCAAAAAAAAATAATAATAAAAAATAAAACAAATTGATTAACAAGAAAAAAGTTTTTTTTTTTTTTTGTACTTTGAGCGCTGTTGTCTGTGTAGGCCTTCGCAAGAGGTGAAATGAGTTTTACAGGTCAACTGCTTGGAAAGCAAAATTTGCTGAATACTTTCGTTTCACTTTGTTTCGGTTTTTTTTTGTCATGGTACAATGTTTTTTTTTTTTTTAATTTCCTTTTACAACCATTCTGCACCGCTGTGGTTTTAGGTAGATAATCTGTGCCACACACAACACTTAAACGTTTCATTTGGTTGAGCTTAAAGAGCGCGTTGAGCACAGCAAACAAAAAAACGAAAAAAGTTTTTAATAAATTTTCAAAAGAGCTTGCTACTTTAAAACCCCTAAATGAATATAAAATAAATATTGTTTGCTGTTATTAAATTTTGTAAGGCAGCTAATTGCTATAGCCGCCCACGCCAAAAATTATTTATTTTTTACTAACATATTTACACACTTTTACTTGCGCTTTTCAAACATAAAAGAGTACTTATGTGAATACAATTAACGCTTATTATTTGCTTAAGCTCTTTAGAAACCGCAACGAAATTAAGCTTAAGAGCCACAACAATTCGCTGGAAATATGATTTTAATTAATATCTGAAAATGTGGTAGCTAAGAATGTTTTTAATTAATTGAACAAAACATAAAAAGAAGAAATAAGGAGGTCTAAGTTTAGTGGGAACAGAACATAATTATACCCAGTTGTCAGTTAGAACGAGATTCCACGTTTAATAAAACAACTTCAGGTTAGAAGTGCAAGCAGGAGCGGTGTGAAAATGCTTTATCTGCAGTTTGCTAGTTTTACTTTTTCAATATTATGACTTTTTGAAATTTTCTCAACAAAATTTTGTAACTTTCTAGTCGAGTTCAGTTAGTTAAACAAAAACTCAATTTCAGTCACTGACAAAATTTTGTCGTACTAATGGAATGTTAAACAAAAAAAAATGTAGCATTAGATTTGTTTTTCTTTGTACTTTCACACAAAATTTCACCACAAAAATTGTTTTAAAAAAAGTTTAAAATTTCCTTAAATAAAATATTTTTTTTTTTTAATATTTTTTTTTTTTTATACTTCCACAAATGAAATAACTCTATGAGCTACGCTCGACAAAAATAAAAAAAAGGAACTACCACTTAAACACACACACATATGCTGGCATGGAAATGAACTTAAATAGTAATATTTGAGCAAGAGTTCTTGTGTAAACAAGCAAAACAACGCGACCGATAAACAAATACAATTTTTATACACAGTTGACACAATACCCAACAACAAAAACTGAAATTGGCAACAAGACAACAATGAAAAATATGTTTTGGCAATAAAATGTAAAGGAGTGACATGGGAAACAGAAAATGAGATTTGCTTATACACACCTTCTAACATATACATATGTACATACATATATAGTTATTGTTGTGTCCAAATGTACGAGGTGAATGCAATATGACAACAAACTGTGTTGTTGCTAGCAATACTCGTAGACAGTGACATATAAAATTGGGTGGTAATAGAAACAACTGCAGTGGGTATGCTAACTGTGATGTTATGTTTATTTCGATGTTATGCTTGTTTCTAGCTTTTTAGTGGTACTGACATCGAACACAAATTTGGCCTGAATTTTGAACTTCATGTTTATGGCAAACGCAGCAAATGTGTTCAACCGAATTTGGGAAGCATTTAATGTGACAGCGAGCAGTGTAACGCGATACCTAATGGTGTTTATATCATAAGATATACATTAAAATTTTATGTGTTTATCATTGAATGTGACTTTTTTTTAAAACAAGTTTAACAAATATTTTCATCATTTGAGGCGTTTTTTTTGTAAAAATATTTAGAAATCAAAGTTGATGTTTTCCGATAAACTAATTACATCGGTCATAAATAAAAAAAAAATATTTAAAAAAAAATAGTTTAAATTTGAAAAAAAAAAAAAAAAATTAATAATGATTTCAAAAACAAAAAAAAAATTTCCAACCATCAAAAAAAAAAAAAAAAAAAAAAAACAAGCAAAAAAAAATTCAAGGAAATTTTAAAAATATTATAGTAGTTTTATGTTGACTAAACAAATGCGAAAACTAATGCATTTGCCAAAAATTCAAAAAGTCATATTTTTGAAAAAATATAATTCAGAAAATTATTTTTATGGTAATTCAGGAAATTCAGCTAGTATTTGTGTGGAAAAGAGTGCCTGGAAACTCTCGATTCAGCGAAGTGAGCTTTACGCAAACAACAACTCTTAATTAATTAATTAAATAAATACTGTTGATACGTGCTTGTACGTACATACATACATACATATGTAAGTAGGTGCTGGTTATGGAATGCGACAACGGTGCGTATACGTAACTTGTTATGCTCTCATACGAGAGGAGAAATGCGACTATTTTGTACAGGCATAAATCGATTTTTCAAAAAAAAAAAAACCGGCTTGTGTGCCGGAAATGTTTTGTGTTTCTACGAAATCATCACGTTCAAGTCACAACGGCACTCCCAGCAGCCGTTCCCAAAAGCGATGCTAGCAGCTACTGTGTGCGAGTCTGTGGCGACTGCGGCAGCTGTAGAGTAGTTTTATATGTATGTTAGAATTTTAGTCACTAAATTTAGTTTCAAGTTGAAACTCGCCGGAATTGAATATTGTACAGCAATTATTAATAATCGCAAAACTAGGTTTAATTGGTTTTTTTGGAAAAGGATAATTATGATTGGTTATCCATTGATATCAGGTTTAAATGTAATTTTTTACTTTCTTTTCATTATTTTTGTTTATTGCTAAATTTTTGTTTTATTTTTAATTTTTTGATTCAGTTTTGATTATTTTTTGGTTGTTGATTTTTGTCAAATTTTTTTGATAATTTTTGAATTTTCCAAATTTTCTTATTTTTAATTTTTTCTGTCGCTATTTTTTTTAATAATTTTTTCTTGTTAAGATTTCTTTTCATTATTTTTGTTCATTTCTAAATTTTTGTTTTATTTTTAATTTTTTGATTCAGTTTTGATTGTTGGTTGATTGTTGTTGAATTTTTTTTGATAATTTTTGAATGTTCCATTTTCTTTTTTCTTGTTAAGATTTAAAATAAAATTGTGGTTACTTTTGACTATTTTCGATACAAAATTTTTTTTTATTGCTTTTAATTCTTTTTGATGTTTTAGGACTACATTTGGTTATATTTAATTTTTTTTGAATAAAATTTTTGTTATTATTTTTAAGCTTTTTTAGTTTTTTTGGACTACTTTAGATTATTCTAGACTTTTTTAGATTTTCTTCATTTCTTTTTTGCATCAGTATTTTGTTGATCTCATGCAATTTTTTAATTTTTTTTTTCACTTTTTTATTATTTTTTTAATAATTTTTGATAGCTTGTGATTTAAAATATTTTTTTTTTGTAATGTTTAGATGTAAAAAAAATGTTTGATTACTTTGGATTATTTTGGATTTAAAATTTTTTTTTGACTACTTTAGATTATTTTGGTATTTTTAAACTGTTTTTATTTTTTTTAAATTTTATTAATTGCTTTTTTATAATTTGCTTTTTGAAAACAATTAAAATTATCATTAATGAATTTATTATGCAATTCGTATTTGAAATTAACAAGTCTGATTTGTACATAGTCTTATTCATTTTTTCAACATTCGGAAAGATTGAAATTAAATTTGAATTTGAATGCAAAAATTGGAAAAACCTGCTGTCTCACAATTACGATGAGAATTGACTATCTAAGGTGAAGAAATATTAAGTTTTTGTTCATTTCAATGAACCGATGCATTAATTTAGCTTACAGAATTGCTCATACTTTCATTCCTCTTCATTCCTTACATTTTTTAATCACATACATATTTTCTTTTCCATCGAACAATAACTAGCCTATTGTGACACCATCTCTCTTAAAATTGTTTCCTTCTTCCCACTACAACAAATAAATTGACCTATATTTGTTGCTATTACCATGCAATATTATCTTTTCATTTAAATTAGTAGGCTACACCTAGGACACAAATATCTTTGCAACATAATATTTAATGTCTTTAATAACCGAAATGCGATCAAGCAAGTAACAACAAAACCAAATTAGGTTACAGGTTTATTTTACTAAGTTATACAAGGGATTTGAAAATTTTCATACGCTGCCGGCTTTTATGTAAGATTAAATTGTCTGCTCTTTTGAAATTATATTCAAATAAAGGCTAAATGCTAGCAACAAAGTACACACAAAAATGTTATGGAATTTGATGGTAGTATTTTGCTTGCTACAGCCACCCACATAAACACACAACACGCATACATATATACATGAGTGTATGTGTACTGCAATATAAATATCCATATGTATGTCCATATAGTTAACTTTTCTTATTCAACTTCGACTTGCTTGTACTTTCAACTGCTGACCAAATTGTAATAATATTTACACAGCTTGCAAATTTTTCCTTTTCATTTTGCTTTTCGGCCAACATTTTACTACATTTTACATGCGATTGCCGTAGCCTTATAACATAGCAGCTACATACATACATACGTGCATATGTATGTACATATTTAAATACATACAAACTGAAATACACGAATATATACATACGAACTGACTTACAAATGCTCATACAGTGACATTGTACCTTGCTGAAATGCACTACATATGTATGTATGTACATATGTATATATATGTTTTTGTGTGTGTGTATGTCAACCTTTAAGTAAACGAATATGTGCATTATAGTATTGTTACTGTTTTGCTGTGCTGTCATTTGCATATTTCCAAGTAAAGTGAGTGTATAACATTTTATATAGAAATTTGAAATTTGTATGCTCGGTTGGTTAGAGCATATCAGCCATGTCTATTACCCAGTGAGACTACCAGCTGACAGCACAGTCACTCAGTCAGGGTATAGTTATATGTATGTATATGTGCCCTGATATAAAAATATATTTGCATACATACATATGTATGAATATATGTATTTATTTATTAAGATTAACAGGAACAGTAAAGCCTTCTATAATATAATATTATTCAAATTACGGTATTAGTGGAAGTTAGCTTAGGCAAAACTATGTACTATCTACATATGTAGGTGCTGCACAATAATAGGTCGAAGTTGCAAAATTATGTTATGCTATTTTATGTTATTTTATGTTATGTTATATTGTGTTCTGTTATGTTATTTTTGTTATGCTTTGTTATGTTATGTTATGTTATATTATGTTATGTTATTTTATGTTATGCTATGTTATTTTATGTTATGTAATGTTATGTTATGTTATGTTATGTTATGTTAGGTTATGTTATGTTATGTTATGTTATGTTATGTTATGTTATGTTATGTTATGTTATGTTATGTTATGTTATGTTATGTTATGTTATGTTATGTTATGTTATGTTATGTTATGTTATGCTATGTTATGTTATGTTATGTTATGTTATGGTGTTGTGTTATGTTATTATATGTTATGTTATGCTATGTCATGTTGTGTTATGATTCGAAAATGAAATGATTTCCTAGTGTGCACCGTGGCAATAATTAAACTAGTTAATGTTTTATACCAAATTCAAAATAATTCGTAAAGTTCGCAGACGTCTCAGCTAAACCGCAGCTGCTCGTTCTCCACTTGGCTCTTCAAAGCTTCACTGTACTTCAACTAAATGTATTTGCTTGTCTCCATTCAAATATCAGCATATATCCGAATGCACAACTTTTCCTTCCCATATGACTCTTTCTATAAATTCATGTCATTTCAACAAACTCTCAGCTCCAACAAACTTGGCTTGGTGAGTTGGTTGTCTGTGAAATTTAAATTTTTCGTTACATTTGTAGCGCCTTTTCTCAACACTAAATTCATTCTTTGATTCATTTTTTGCAAGTTTGCCGAGTTTGGATATATACATATGTATGTATGTACATATTTGTTGGAATTGCTATGGTACTTGCATGAACGCCTGTGTCCAATAGTATCAACATTTGCATGCTTGTACGTGTATATATATACATATGTATTTGCTCTTTATTTGACTGCTGCGCCTTACCCAAGCCAATGCGACCCTAGAACTAGAAAATTATTTCTGCTTTGTTAGTCATTTTACTTACAGCATTCAAGTTTTATTGCGCTTTGTCTTCCGGACTACTCACCATTCGTTGCCGCCAAACACTCGTTTGCTATCCTCAAAATATATCCTTGCTGTGTTTTTGTATATACATACCCTGTGAGAAAAGATTTGGTTTTGAACTTTTCCATTTATAGTGCATTCGGAACCATAATCTCTTCTATATCTACTCAATGGAAGAATTAAATAGCGGTAAAGAAAGAAGAATACAACTTTTTTTAACCGACACAAAACGTCTTATTAGGGTTACTACACTACAGGTTTTGAACTAGTTACCCTCCATCTAGTTGAGTATCAGCAATTTTTCACGCTTGTTAATATGTTGCTTGCGGGTATATCATTCGTTGGCTATATGTATATAATATTTGGTGTAGTTGCTCTGCTTTGGTCGCTAGGTTCTGTCCTATGCGATGTTTTGCGGTTTCCGGTTTATGGTCTTTAAGTTTTTACTTTGATCTTTTCACTTAAAATTAATGGTAAATGACTGTTTTCGCTTTTTCGTTTCGTATTAGTATGCTTCTATATATGTATGTATGTATATGTGCGCATAGCGAGAAGTGTTGTAAGCTTTGATACATATATATATTTGTGGTTGAGCATTTTGAGTTTGGTAAAAGCTTATGTGAGGTGGGCTATGGCGGTCTATCTTTGACAATCTTTTGCGCATTGGTGTGTACAACTTAGATCTCAAAACGTAATTGAATTTTCTAATTTTCTTGTTGTTTTCAAAGAAGATTATTTTTCAGTAACATAAGTTTTTTGTTATTCTGAGAAGATTGTTGTATTAGATATGTATATGTTTATGTATTGGTGCGTCTGAAATTTAAATTACTAGAAATTACTAAAAATTGATAAGTTTATAAATTAATTAATTAACTAAGAGCTATTCATAAGTGTAATTCAGAAATTACCGGTTCCTTTCAGAGATTCATTTGAAATTGTCCCAATTTAAGAATAAAACAACGAAAGATGGGGCGATCTTTTGAAAGCATGCAAAAATTATCAAAAAGTGATTGAAAAATTTATCTCAACAAAAAAGAAAACTTACTGAAGTAGCTTTCTCTTTTGTGAAATTAACAAATTATTTGTTTAAAAGATGAATGAGACAAGCCAAAATGTTGAATAATTTTTTTGTTTTTTATATTTATTTTCTTAGTTGCAAATACTTGAATGAAAAAAAGTGAAACACCCTAGTGCTATGAGATCAAAAACCATGTTGATATAATTATATATATAATATATATAGATCTATGTATACATGCAACCCTAATTTTAACCATATGCTACCAAAAATCTGAATTTTACTTTGAACTTTAAGTAAATATTAATTAAAAAGTTTTGCTTCCATACACAACAACTAAAAACCATAAACATGAAAAAGGTTATGTTTCTTTAGGGATTCAGTTTTTATAGTTACATATTAACTATTTCATAATAATTTCATACTTTCTTTATAGTACACTAGCTATATTAATAAATTTGTAGGTTCCCCATACGCAAGACTTAAACCAACTGTGGTTCTTAATTATGTGACAGTGTGCCTGCTAAATAGCAGACACAATACCAGTTTCCAAAAACAGGGTCCCGAAATACCTTCTTAGTATTGGACACAATTCCGTCATTATTTATTTTATTTTGCTTTATTTTATTTTATTTTATTTTATTTTATTTTATTTTATTTTATTTTATTTTCTTTTATTTTATTTTATTTTATTTTATTTTATTTTATTTTATTTTATTTTATTTTATTTTATTTTATTTTATTTTATTTTATTTTATTTTATTGTATTTTATTTTATTTTATTTTATTTTATTTTATTTTATTTTATTTTATTTTATTTTATTTTATTTTATTTTATTTTATTTTATTTTATTTTATTTTACTTTGTTTTACTTTATTTTATTTTATTTTATTTTATTTTATTTTATTTTATTTTATTTTATTTTATTTTATTTTATTTTATTTTATTTTATTTTATTTTATTTTATTTTATTTTATTTTATTTTATTTTATTTTATTTTATTTTATTTTATTTTATTTTATTTTATTTTATTATATTCTAGTTTTTTTTAGTTTATTTTATTTTTCATTTGGCCGTATCCCGAAATGCTTAACATTGTTTCTTAACGTGTATTCGTATCTACCAATTGAGAGACTTTACTTTTTAACGTTTCTACGTATTTTGGTTAAACGGATTGTTGACTATTACGAATTGAGGTTTTGTACATAAAATTATTCAGTATTGTAAACAAAACCATATTTTTCGTCCCTTAATTACAATAAACAAATATTTGCTTATCGCGTATGTGGCGTGACTAAGGGTAGCACTGGGCGTATGAGCAACTTTTTTTTATGAGAACGCCTTTACGGTTAGTTGCTTCTATGACATGGGTATACCAGTGTATGATATAACTAAAGGGTATTAAACATTTTCATTTGAGCTCAGTTTTCCTCTCATACTGTAGTACCTAATATTTCATTACTATTTTACTCATTTTCGCTATTTCTTCTTCTGTCTATGTAGGTTTGTATTGCACGAATGTTTATATTTTATTTGTTTAATTTTTTTGTGTTCTATTTTATTACAGAAGCAGTTACTCTGTTTTAAATGTAATCACGCGACACAAACGTAGCAGCGGTATGTTTAAAAAATTAAAATATATACATACCTAAATACAACAAAACGTTTTAGATGGACAATATATATCATTATATTGTAGTTATTATTGCACAGAGAAATAGCTGGCTGGTTGCATTCGAGTGGAAATGGATACAAAGCTTTGTGCCAAATAAATCATTTCATACTAAAATTTATTTACATTGTTTTCAAAGGAATGAAACCGAAAACGTTCAAATGACAGCAATCGGTTCTATTGAGTTTTCTGCAAAAGCAAAATAAACTTGTGGTTTTTAAACGGTTTCATTTCTGGATTTTTTTCTGCTATATAAATATCTGTTTTTATTTGTTTTAGCTGTCATAGTCAGGCAGTTGTTTAGTTATTTTTTGTGTTTGTTTAAATTTAGTTTGCTTCACTTGTTGTACAATTTTATTGATTTTATACTAAGTCATGCACGGCTTTTTATATAGAGATTCCTATTTACGGTAGTGTTAGTTTGCATTTTTATTTCGGATTTTACTTCGTTACAAGTATTAGACATTTGCATGTAAGCTACAAATACAATACATTCGTGGTTCTGAGCGTGTTTTTATTGTTTGGCATGCAAATACTGTTTTGCTATTTATTAAACCTCAAACATGTATTAGCAATGATAAATGATGTAATATTTTTAAAATTTATGTGGCATATTAAGTTTTAGAAAAGCTTTATACAAACACTCACATAAATAAGTTTACACCTCTTTTTGGCAATTCTCACCAATTTTGGCTTCAACAAATTTATTTTAACTAATTTTCATCAAGAAAGTTTTCTACGATCTAATTTGCAAACTTTAAGTTATAATATAAAAGTATGTTTGAATTTTTTTTAGTCCAGTATTTTTGTATTGCTTGTATAGAATATTTGTTTTAGCTTCGACTCTATTTGCCCGTCAACTTCTCACAATCTTACTCTATCTGTAACCCCCTCACCCTCCTACTCTCAGGCTCACTCTCAATCTACCTTCATTTCCGTTCTTCCCGGGTTCACACATGGGAGTAAATGATGATATTGTAACTGTGAAAAATCGTTCGAATCACTCTTCTTCGTTATATCTCATCCCTTCTCAGAAATACACTCTTTCAGCCAGCCTCTCACCACTTCTCGCTCTCCATTTTTTCTAGATCTCACTCCCACTTCCTCTCCCACTTACTCGCCCTTCAACTTCACACACTCTCACTTCCCTTTTCACTCTATCACCCTCTTACTCTCAGTCCTGTTCTAAATCTGTCTACCTCTTCTTGATAATTCCGATTAAGAACTGCTTCTTTAAGCCACTATGATCGCCTCCATCTCATGATTCTTATGTAATATCTCAATAAATTGCTGGGGCTGGGTTTTTCATTTTTCATGCCAATTAGTTGTCTCCCAAGCTTTGTGTAAGCTTCATTGAGGCTAATTAAATGTTTGTTAAGTGAAATGCGCGTAGAGGTAAAGACTTGAAAGAGTTGTGCGTGTTAAAAGTTATTTGAATGGAAAAATTTAATTCCTGAAGATTTAACAAAAACAACGAATGCTGTGTTTAACGCACAAATTTGGAATGTTGGAAGCACAGCAAGCGGGCGTATGTATAATTTCAGATGTATATTCAGACGCCCTCAATACCAACGCTACGTTTCTCTCTCTCTTTCGCAACACAATTACGACTACGCTTACTTTTTATTTTTTAATCTTGTTTTTCTAATTTTGTAATTTACAAACATTTACATAATTCGTATTGAATTTATTTTATCTTTGAATGGAATTTAAAGCTTTAGCTGCCCAGTAAACAATTTGGCAAGCACAAATAAGTTAGATTGTTGTAACCATGCCCTCTTTTTCGTTATCGAAAATTTCGAAGAAATGTACAAAATTAGATAATTCATTGAAAAGTAAAATTGGAGTTGAGATAGCCCTTAGGGTATTTAAGAAAAAATATCCGGAAGATTTATGAGAAGTGCCAGTATGGCAAGGGTGAATATCGAGCGAAATTTAATGTTGAGCTGTAAGAGCTTGATTATTGTGCAGCAAGTTAGACTCAACCTTTTAGATCATGTTATGCTAATTAATATAGAAGCTGCATCGCAGAAGGTTTCTCATCGACATCCGAATAAGGCAGCAGCGCAATCGGAAGGCCTCAAGTCAGTTGAAAAAACAGGAGGATTGACTGGAACTACCTTCGTGTTTCAATTGGCTACAGTTATCGATGAATAGGGATGAGCCGATTTTTGTTTGTTACGGTGATTTTTTTTTTTTTAGAAATTTCCTAGACCCATTCAGAGACTCCAAATAGATTCCTGCAGCTCTACACCTGAGTTCATACGAGTGAATGGTTTTTTAAACTTAGAATGACGAAACGCGATAAAAAGTATTTCAAGGCTGCCTAGCACTCTTCTCCAGAAATATGGGAAGTGGGCTTTGGAAACAAGGAATCATTTGACTTCTCCTGTTAATGACTTTAAATGTATGTATATAATTGTAGCCTGGGTAGTTCGGCATGCTTTGGTGCCCACTGAGATGCCTCATCTACTCCTCTCACGCTTATTGAGTCTTGTATATGTATATGTGTTTGTATGTGTGTGTGTGTGTGTGCTGCTTGATAGCTACATCACTACTTTTGTCTGCTTCCATTAATACACATAAAATCGCTTCATACTAAGATACTATAACAACTTTCTTCTCTTTTTTTTCATTGTTTTCTAATCCAACAACTATAAAAAACAATAAAGAGATGCTTAGTTGTTATTATTGTAGCCGTCTTTGTTTTCGTATTCATTGTGTATAACTGTCAATGTCCCTGTGACATGCTTAACATTCGTGTCTACAGCAATTTCCGAATACTCAACCCAGACTAGAATAAGCGCTTTCGAGTTGTGCGGGTTTTTGTTGAGTAAATTGTGTTGGGAGGCTAAGCATTAAAAAACATGAAGACGAGAAAAACACAAACAACAACAAGAGACAAATGCGCACGTACGCACAAGTCAAATAGGAATTGTATAAATAAAGGAAAAACAAATGAGGGCACGTACGCATTTGAAAACTTACACACATATGCACATATATACTTCTGTGTTATTTACTACAGCGTGTCTAGTTGCCAAAAACTAAATATGTATGTGTTAGTATACATATACATATGTATGGATGTATATATGTATGCTACTTTCGGGCCTAAATAAATAATGCCTGTTAACGCACGCCAGCATTGCCATAAGTACTGAGCAATAAACAAATCTTCATTTTAAAAGTTCACTCAGCAAGCAGACAAAGAGTTTTTTGCTTAAACAAAAAAGCAGATAAATTAAAGTTGGTTATCTGGCTGAATTTTGCTTTTATATGAGGGAAGTTTGCAGAGTTTATGGAATACACTAAAAAAAATTTATATCGGTAAAGAGAGAATAAAAATCGGAGTGGTCTAAATCTAGAAAATATCCAACATAGGACAGTAGTAGGTTTTTTTTTTACCGTAGACAGCGCTCTTCTACACATTTTTCTTTCAATATTGGATACATCACAAATTTTCGAAAAATTAAAAATGAAATTAAGGGCCTCATTCTGTATTGCGAACGAATGCTCAGACGAACGATTCGTCTAGCAAGCATATTCTCTATTATTTTCGTTTGCCTATGAGTTTTTGACAACTAATTTATTTTATTTTTCTGAAAAAAATTGTTTTTTATTGCTTTGATCGTCTTACATATTACAAACACGCGAACGATTCGTCTCTTTTAAATTGATCATTATACTACTATAAGTACGCCTGACGAAAATGAATGACCACAAATTTGTTTTTAAAAATTGAAAAGATTTAAATTTCTTTACCGATTATGCTGAGTGCACTTCCAATGGTTCTGAATAGCTTGGGAGGTACTCGTAACTCAACCCGCTGCTGTTATACGGCCACTTGAATCCTTAACCCTCATTGATAAAATAGGCTATACTGCCATATGTATAAGGAGCAAATTTTGTTTGAGCTAGATCATCGATTTACCAAAGATTTTCATTTCAAGTATTAAATATAAAAAAAAAACACAAAAATCGTCGCGTGGATAAATGATTGTCGTATATTATATGAACCCCCATACAACATGCAATAATCTTTTATGACGGACGACGAAATGTATTTAGCTAAACAACTACGAATGTTTATTTGATGGTTTACCGCAATTTCAAAGTTTGAGAGCTTTAAAGCTGAAAGTTTGATTTACAGTTTGGAAGGCACTGGAAAAAAGCTGGACTCAGCTTTATTGGTATTTAAAAATATTTGTGTGCCAAATGGATTTTGTTTTAAGTATGTAATTACATACTTTCGTGAGTTCACCAAATACAAATTATTTATTAGCTTTGCACACTTCATAATACAAATATTTTACATAAATGTAAATAAGACATAAAATAATATGAAAATTACATTCCTGTTACACAGTTGTACATACTGCATGCTTTATTAATATTTTGCTAATTAAAATTTCTCAATACAAATTGCTAAAGCAAACACTTGCAGTGCTGTGTTGTAATCAAATTCATATTTGCATTTCAGTATTTCCATACATTCAGCGTCTGCTCTTGCCTCACCTTGCTATTGCCAAGCAACCGAAACTGCGAAACAACTCCAAAAATATTACTCGAAGGTAGAGTTACATTTATTAAAGAAAAGTTTATTTTTTGCATACGCGATATTATACTAAAATTCTCTGCTTCCATCAACAGATTGCTTATGCAACAATTTTGTATGCCGTCAATGACGTTTTGATTGGCAGAAATATTCCGCGAAATGGCAGCAATAAAGGCAATAAAACGGAAGCGCATGTGAATGAGAATACGAAAGTGCAGAAATGCTGGAACACATTTTTAGTTGCAACTCTATACATATATAAATATTAAGACTACATACAGAAGTAAACTAATTGCAAAGTACTCGTATGCCGCAACTATTATAAACTGCAACTAGTCAGCCGAGTGTCCTTTTCTATACAAGAAGAGCTTTTAATATTGGCATTCATGTAAGGCTTCGCTCCACTCTTTCACACTGGTTTGATAACTGTCAGAAAGTTGTAGTTATATACTAGGCTTTTTTTCATTCCTGGGTTGATATTTCATTACATGGAAGGTACACACATACTCATACATAATTAGCGGATATCAAGTTGCAGCATATGCTATGCTATGTTACAGTAGAGCATAAATAAAATTAATAATAATAATAAGAATAAATATTGAAAATCAACGAACGTAAGCATGAACGGAAGCACTGTCTGCAACACCTTTCCTTGTGTGCCTTTTGCGTGCGGCATTTATAGAACCATGCACGCGAATAGCAATGGCGACAGCATGTCAGCACAGTCGTTGAAAATGAGATGATTATGACATTTTTGCTGCATCGTTTTGATAGCAGTCTATATGCATATGAATGTATGTATGCAAATATATATGTATGCGTATGATAAATATTCATATATGCACTAGGGTGATCATTTAAATGGAGAAAAAAAAATGTAAAATGGCGTTGGTGCAGACACTGGTTCTTATCCCAGTGTCCGAAAAGGGATCTGATGATGGGCCTGGAAACTCTGAAACATGGATTCTTATCCATCGCTGTTGATTTAACTTTGTAATTTTTCTCCAATTATAAATTTTTACCAAAAACTGACAATATTAATTCACTTAGAATTATTGTTAACTGGTCTCGAGCTAACAACAAAATATGCAAATTTGAAATTTAATTGCTTTCCTGCTTTATAAAGTTAATTTTTTCATTTTTCAATATAATCATTTAAAAAAAAAAAATTTTAAATTTTGAATCTAGAATAATTTTTTTTTTTCAAATTCGTAAAAAAATAAATTTGACTTTTAAAATTTGAACGGATATTTTATTTTTACCCATTTAGAAAAAAATTTAAGATTAGAATAATTTTTTTTTAAAATTGTAAAAAAATAAATTGGGCTTTTAAAATTTGAACGGATATTTTCTTTTATTATAGCTGTCGTCTTGAGAGTGTGTTTCTGTTTTTCAAAATTATGAATTTTTTAATTTGGCATAAATTTAAAAAAAAAATATTTTTTAATTAAAATTGTTTTTTTAATTGCCAGTCGAGCTCAATGAGTTAAACCAAAAATTGCTAAAATTTGATCACTATAAACATTTTCGTATGCAAGTGGATTGAAACAAAAACAAATTTTAAACATTCTGCAAATTTCAGTATATTTTTAAGTACCAAAACAGAGGAATAATGAACTTGATTTTAAAAATTTTGTTTCAAACTTTAATTTGTAATTTCGACGAAATTTGAATATTGAAAAAATGTTTCATTTAATTTTTTCAGCACCACCCTAATGTGCATATGTACTACATATATTGCTGTAAGGACTCCACTGAATTTCGCTATCGTTCTTGCTCTTATTATATTCGCTTACGCAGCCTATTCAACAATAGCTTACTTAAGGTAATAATTGCAATGAAATATTTTATTTTAATGCTATTATCGGTTTAAAGCTTTTTTCGCACGCTTTTTTTTTTGTGGCTTTACACGTCTTTTTTTTAAAGCACGCCATTATAATTTTATTATCAGCAATTTTTGTTTGTCTTTATAACGATTTGGACAGGTTACGTAAAAAGGATACATTTTAAAGGTTTATACCCAGCGATAAAAGCGATAGATATATGTAGTTCGCATGAGTCCGGAAAACAAAACCAACTTTTTGTTTTTTTATTGTACTCCTTGAATTTCTTTATAGTAATAAACATCGTTAGCTCTACAGAGTAGCAAGGAGCGACACAATTCTTAAATTGTCTAAGTACTTATGGCACATTTAAGCCACACGCTGTTGTACAGACATATGTATATATTTATGGTGTAGCTCAACATCCTCTTGCGCTTTAATACAACAACAACATGCACCTTATAAACCAGCCTAAGCCGAAACTGAAGTATGTCTACCCGCACCCAAGAAATTTTAACGTGACTTATACTCATAGACGCTGACTTAATGGATTTCCACCAAAATGTTTTTTTTTTGTTTCGGTTTTTTTTTTTGTGTCGCTGTCGTAAAATTGTTCGCCTTAATAAAGAGCATCAAGTAATGCGAGAAGAAACTAGAGTAAAGAAGTTATATTGCGCTGTCGTCGTGGCACAAATTTGTGGTTTTACAAGTGGAGTTAAGTTGATTTCGTTGTGGCCTTTGCTTGGCTACGTTAAGCTGCTAAAATGTGTACTAATGAGATTAATGTAGTACTTTACAAGTTCTGAGCGCTGATTAGAGTGGTTATTGTGTTTCCATTTTTGCTGCTTTTTCGGTGAAAATATTAAGATGAAAAAATGGAAGTGGTGCACGGAAAACGGGTGATGGTTCACGCATTCGCTTATTGACAACCACGTCACTCAGAGTAGACATAATCTATAATCTATAATCTATAATCTATAATCTATAATCTATAATCTATAATCTATAATCTATAATCTATAATCTATAATCAATAATCTATAATCTATAATCTATAATCTATAATCTATAATCTATAATCTATAATCTATAATCTATAATCTATAATCTATAATCTATAATCTGTAATCTATAATCTATAATCTATAATCTATAATCTATAATCTATAATCTATAATCTATAATCTATAATCTATAATCTATAATCTATAATCTATAATCTATAATCTATAATCCATAATCTATAATCTATAATCTATAATCTATAATCTATAATCTATAATCTATAATCTATAATCTATAATCTATAATATATAATCTATAATCTATAATCTATAATCTATAATCTATAATCTATAATCTATAATCTATAATCTATAATCTATAATCTATAATCTATAATCTATAATCTATAATCTATAGTCTATAATCAATAATCTATAATCTATAATCTATAATCTATAATCTATAATCTATAATCTATAATCTATAATCTATAATCTATAATCTATAATCTATAATCTATAATCTATAATCTATAATTTATAATCTAATCTATAATCTTCTTAATCTAAATCGGTGCAATAGTATGTATGTAGTCGAATCGAAATATAGATTTCTCTTTTAAATCATGCTGAATTGATTTAATCAGTTGGTATTCTTGGAAGTATTACAATCACTTTGATAAAATTCGTATCATTTCCATGCTCTAAATAATAAATCTGAATAAGAAAAGCTCCGTAGAAACTTTAATGCAATAATCCGTTGACCAAAAGGTTTGGGGGATAAAGAACGAAAAAAGGCTACCCAATCAGTCAAAAAAAAAAAAAATAAAAAAAAAATGAAAAATAGAAAAAGGATGATTAGACGGCTGTGGGCGCTTCAGCTGGAAAAAGGCAGCTTCACCAATCAACCAAAAAAGATTAAAAAGCTAACAAGTTCAAATCGAAATATTTAATACAAAAAAAGAAAAAATGAAGAATACTTACCTAATACACACCAACCTAAAAAACAAAAACAATCATACAACCAGCTAAGAAAAAGCCAATATGTAGATTACAACAAAAATTGGGAAACAACCAAGTGAGTGCGTTAACAATGATTTGACAGACAAACGCGTATGCGAACGTTTAAGATTTGGGTATGTTTAGTAGCAGCATCACGGCTGATATAAATCCAAGAAAAAGCCACATCTTTAATACAGGCGCTAAATTGAAGGCGCAAGCAGTCGTAAAAGCTTTGAATATGTACACTTGTGAAGTTATATATAAGCACGTGTGTATGGGTTCTTTTATAACTACATATGCATCAGCTCAGCATGTCTTAACACTGGAGTGCACGCGCGGCCTACTATAGTAGACCATTGGTATATATTTGTTGATAACTTAACAATTCTGTATGTTAGAGCGGAGTAGTTCCAGGAAAGCCCTATGCATTAAATTTGTCGTCAAGTCACTACCGTGAGAGCTTTCTGCTCGTACACATATTTCTGAAGATTAGCGAAAAAGTCTCGGGACTACCATAGCAGCAAGAAATCAATCATCAAAAAAGTGGTGCAAAACGTGCAACAAATGGATTTGTCCTAATTAACCGGCTGTGATGTGTAATAAATGTCACAAAAATAGGTTTTTGATGAACTTTAATAATGTAAGAAAAAAATTTGAATCATTGGTCTCAAAAGTACAAATTTTGGTATTTTTTACTTTATAGAACAAAATTGGCTTTAATTTTAAAATGTTGTTTTCTTTGGATAAATTAAAGCTTAAATTATTCTTTTAAATAAATATAAATACGCTTTCAATCATTAGTTTCAGTAATATGTAATGAAACAATTTTTTATTGCTATTTTAAAATGGTCTACCATAGTAGGCCACGCGTGCGTTAGTGTAAAAAAAAAGGCGCGTGTACTCTAGTGTTAACCGCCGCCATTAAAATGTTCAGCCCAAAGGCGACAGTGTGGGTGCCAAGAAAGTCATCAATCTTTGCCAACAGAAAGCATGAACAAAATACAATAACCAAGGCAAAAAAGTGAATGAAATACTATGAAACATGAAGTAAAGTAATACTCAAGAAGGGCGCTGTGGTATATTTTTGCATTGGGGGTGGACATTGCTTCAAGAAATAAAAATAAAAAAATATATAAATTAGGAACTTGGCGGATTTAAAGTGGTTTTAGGCGGCTGTGGTATATTTTTGCTAGGACAAATCAAATACGACTGTTTTCCTCCCCTTCTCATTTATTATCTATAGACTTCCTTCACCTTGCTCTTCATTTACATTTACTGCAGTACCCTAGTTTCAGCCTTTGATTTCACGACGACATTGGACTGCGGCGTCTTCAGCGGACATCCTTTAGAGTGCTACTTCGACATCTATCTGAGGTATTTAAAATGAATTAAAAGCAAAAGCGGTTCCAACCTGCAAAATACTCCACTGTGCTTGAGAGTGCAACATATGTAGACGTATCTAAAATAAAAACAATTTTTATTTGTATACATAAAAACAATGTACAAAGGGACAAAAGAGGTGTAGCAAAGCGTTCGAGCGAAATGGAAGTGTCAGCTTTAGCCAGATCGCTTTGTCAAATACTGCTTGTGCGAGATAACCATAAAAGGTAAAGAAATATGATAGAGGCTTGCTTTCTACTATTTTGCTTTAGACATGCAAAGTTCTTTGCTTGTGAATTTATGCTCCGTGTTTCGATGATTTTTTTTGAAATTATATTTTCGACCTTTATAAAATTGTTCAATGGACGCTGTTAAATTGAGAAGTTTGAAGCATTGGTATATATCAAAGACTACAGCAATATTTCTCTCTTCATCTTTCCATTTTTTTCAATTTAAGTTCGCTTTGCTGGACTCCGAGAACTGAACCCTCAGGCCTTTGAGAAATTCTTAGCATAGCAACTAGATAAGGCAGCGAGTGAAACATCGTGCTCTCTTCATCTAACTGTCCTTTAAAACCCTATTACATACGATCCTTTATTCTTTGTTTAAGGTACAACGGAGGCAAAAAAGTATAAAACTACACTTTTTAAATAGTATTCACCACAACTACCCACATCAATATCATTGCAAATGAAATGAAAATACGTGGCGCGTGAGTAATCGCCTCAAATCCTATTTTGCATTACCTTTTTAAGCGCATAAATCAGGTGTATAGGATTTTCTACAATAGCTCTAGATGAGTGGAATAAGCATAATAGATCAAAGCCAATCTAGCATGTTACACATTCATCTAATTTCGATGGCTTAAGTTAAGTATCTTATTAGATCTTATTTATATTTTTCTGCTGCAGAGTTTGGAGAATTTCATGATTCAATTTCAATCAGTATACTTCGTGCGGTATACAATGGAGCGAGCAGAAAGGGAGGAGAACCATGGAAAAAAATAAATAAAGTGCATTGTATATTTTAAGAATTCTATAAAAAAGCAAGAAAAAGGTTACAGCTAAAAGTAGGATAAAACAAATCTCCTTTAAGTGGAACTGTATGAACCTCTGGTAGCGTAAAATGAGACGGGTATTATAAGAGATACACAGAAGCGTGGTTAAAAGGCGAATGATAGAAAGCAAGAGAAAATCTTTTTCTGCGAACGAAATTTTCTTAAATGAACTCAGTTTGTTGAATTGTTTTTGTATTGTGTAATACAATATTTATGTTTACTAAAACTTGGCATTTTTCAAAATTCCGATCTATGTATATACATTTCGAAAATACAGGCGTCAACTCTTTTAAGAAAAAAAAAACAAAGAAAAAAAAAACAACCATGCGAAAACTTTGAACTAACAAGAGAATGACAATATTTCCAAAAAAAAAAAATTCTACTAAAAAGAAACTATTGCCAATTATTGATTGCAGTTATACTTCGAAATTACCATAAAATTTTATACTTCAATGAACAAATTAATGCCATGCTGTTTGCCACTTGAATGGAAACGAAATTCATACAAATTTGATTCTTGCATTTCTCATTCTTGTAGCAGTCAACGAATCTCTACGATATCTCAACACTCTTGCGAAAGCAGAAATAATGAAATGCAAAAAAAAAAAAAAAAAAAAAAGCAAGAAAACAAAAACCTACAAAAACAGTAATTTCTAAGGTTTCTATGAAATTACAGCAATAGAGCAATAAATCTACAAAACCGAAAGCATTGAACAAAAAATGAAATTCGAATGTATGTATGTATGTTGTTAAATGATAATCAAATATAACTGACTCACGACAACTGGCGGCGGCATGGCTGACTGGTTTGTCTGTCTCAGCAGCATGCCTGTGCATTCATTAAGATATTCAGTGAGTGCATTCAGTTGAATTGTCGAAAGATAATTAAACAAAGTAGTCAAGAAATTGGCATAATTGCTATAAAATGCACACAAGTGTACTTCGGGGCACACGCACACATTTCCAAATATTTTGCATGCACAGACAAGACGACGCTGTGGCAAGGACTGTTAAGGCTTGATTACTATTTGCCATAGAAGAAAAAAAATGAAAGTGCATTTGAGCGTGTTAGCATTGAGTATATTTTGAATAGCTGGCGGTTTACTGAATTTTGTATATTGATAAAAAAAAAAAAATTATTTTTCATGTAACTTACAAATTTAAAAGTGTCAAGTACAATTGGCAACCCTAAGGTCGAATGACAGGCGAAGCAAGAGAGAGAATGAAGAACGACTAAAGGGGAGTCGAATCGAGCAAGCAAAGCGAACGGACGCATTTAAGCAGTTATTTTATTAACTTACAATTTTCCTAAAATTTCAATAATTACAATTCAATGTAATAATCAGTTTCTTTAAATTAAACATTATATTCTTAATTCTAAAGAGTCAACGTTTATTTATTTGGCATCCGCGACAAAAGTAATGAAGCAAGTCAAGTGTTAGCATAAAAAATTTATTTGTGTGAAGATTTTGCGAAGTGAGCCACTCTTTAGACATTACTTTTTTGTCACAACAACAGCATAAAGATAATTTTTTCGTAATTGTAATTATTTTCAAAATTAGTTCTTGTTATTTTTTCGCTTTATCAGGAAACCCCCTTGTATGCATATGCATATATTTAAAACATTTCAAGATTTGAAACGGTATAAGACGCGAAATTAATCAAAAATTTTGGAACTTCGAAAATATGCTTATATAACTTCCAAAATATTTCGAACTTCGAAAAATTATGAAATGCGCATTTTTGTTTCGTCGTTGTGGGACCTACTATCCAATTTTATCCGCGATATTAAACAAAAATTTTGGAACTTCGAAAATATGCTTACATTTATAATTTCGAAAATATTTCGAACTTCGAGAAATTGTGAAATGCGCATTTTTGTTTAGTCGTTGTCAGCCCTACCATCTAATTTAATCCGCGAAATCAAACAAAAATTTTGGAACTTCGAAAATATGCTTATATGTATAACTTCGAAAATAAAAATTATGAAATGCGCATTTTTGTTTAGTCGTTTTATTGAAATAAATACATTTCAGCGGGCTCATTTCACAAACTTTCACCCACCTTTTTTTTGATTCGATTATTCGATTCGATTTAACATATTTTTGCTACAATGTTTTAAATTATTTGAAATTTGAAAATATTTGAGATGTATGTACATAAATTGATTTTTATGTACATTAAGTTGATTCCTGCTATGGACTTCTACAGCGGCTATTAGTTTTTTATCGATTTGAGTACTTTATATCAACTACAATCCACTCTAATTCTTTTGTGTATATAAATTTTTGCATCGATTCACATTTGTACATTGTTTTGGGATCACTACGACATGCCCTAACATTTATCGATTGTATCCCATTTTATCGATTATGGAAAGTTTTGAAATAAACCTTACCGTTACATTTTAAACTATTTCTTTTACATACATATAAGATGTTTTTGTTTGTTGAACACTTTTATTGCACTTTTTGTGTTTAGTTTGGTAACTTTTTACATGAATTTTAAGTGTGTTTTACATTTGAGGTAATTTTGGGTAAAAAAATTCTTGCACCAGGTCTAGGGAATTTTTGTGTCAATATGGCAATTAACTAAGTATTGGCTTTTTCTTAAGAAATTTGGTATACATTGATGAGTATTTTAATTTTAATTTAATCAAAATTAAATTTGCTGCAGCTAAAGTACAGACTCTGGTTTCTTAAAAATATTTAAAATGTGCAACTCTTGCATTTATCCAAACTTTATTGCCCATATTTTTTTCACTTCAAAATTTTCCCTTCCTTTTATATTAGTTTTTTAAATTCAGCCACTTTTCAACGTTTGTCTCGAGTTGAATGCCAAAAACCGCGACCGATTTCCCAAAAACAAAAAAGAAAAAAACCCATTTATATGTAACTGAAATCTTCAAATATTGCTTACAACTATTTTTGCCGTAAGCAAAAATAAAAATAAACAAATATACAATTTCCTGCCATTGTTCTACAGCGAATACGTTTGTTTCTATGTTACAGACGAGTATCAGTGGTTACGTATACGCCATGCCCCGCCACAACAATGCCAATGTACCATTCATTGTTATTTCTTAAACAGTTTTTGTTTCGTTTGTATTTTTTCAGAAATATTTCTTGCTGTTCATCCACATTGTCAGCGCCTTCTTGTTCTTGTACACAATCAGCCAATTTCGCTTCGCAATCGAATTTGAACAATGTTTTTCGATGATATTTCAGCAGCGTATGAAGAACGTGTAGATACAGTGAAGCAAATGATCTTAAAAGTTGAAGCGGAATTTGAGATGAGAACGAATGCTACCACAATGAGATGAATTTAACAAAAGCAAAATCGTTTTATTCACAAAAAAAAAAAAAAAAATTTAACCTAAAAAAGTATATTTTCAATGAACAAAATTAAGTAATTAAGTAATTTGTTTGTTCTAATTTGGAAACAAAAAGTTGTTCGATGATTAAAATTGAAAAAAAAAAAAAAAATTGTAATTTAAATTTTCAACAAATCTTAAAAAAAATAACCCAATCAAAATTTTGGGATGTTTTTCAAATATTTATGTATATCAGAGGTACAGTAAATAATAAGATTTGTCCTATATAAGTAACTATGTAAGTAATAAAATTAGAAATTAAAAACTGTTTTAAAAAAAATTGTTAATATACCAAAACCAAAAAAAAAATATACTTCCTGCTATTCAAATTTAGCAACTTTGTATTTAACTGAAAAATTTATTCAATGAATTAAATTGAGTAATTTTTTGTTCAACTTCAAAATTAAAAAAGAAAAATTTCCAATAATTAAAAAATTATTAAAAAAAAAAAAATTTTTTTCCTGTAAAAATTCCAGTTACGATATTTTACTGGTGAAAAATGAAAAAAATTTTAGAACAAATTTTTAAAGCTTTTATTTTTTTCAATGTCTATATTTGGCAGAACTTTATTTATTAAAAAGGAAACAACAAAAATCAACCTGAATATTTGACACGGAATTTGTTAAAAATAATTAAATTCATAAATGTTGAGCTGTGCCAAATTCACACCAAAACTAATATAAAATATTTTGTTAATAAAAATGTATTTAACATTTTCCTTTTTTTTTCACCCACTGTATGTTACAAATCTTGCAGTTATCTTTCGCAAAGCAACTAAGCTTGTATAGTTTACAAACTTCTTTTCTGCCAAAGCGCTGTTTGTCAATGGCGCTTTCCTGCTCGATGTACGAAATGAGATTTTTGCAAAGTTCTTACCACTTTATCCCTTTATGATACGCAACATATCTTAGAAAAATCCGACCTAGCTTGTTTTGTGTAGCGGGCATGTTTTTCACTTTTTTGTTTTTATTGCACAATTTTTTTATATCGTTTGTTTTGCTCCTATTTATTTAGCTTATCCGCGGCGCTGTTGTTCACCTGTCTGTTTCACAGCTACAACTTTGGCAATACACATTGGCGGTTGCAGCAAATAAATATACGTATATAAAAATTTTTTATTAGCACAACTAAATGCTTACACAGCACGATCACGTAGCAATAACATTTACGCTTTCATACATACACACACACAAACATAGATACATACATACATATATACTTTATACGTAGATAAGCCTCATATATGCCATTTCAACGCAATGCACTTTTGCACCTTTTTTGCGCTTTCAGCATTATTTGTATTATCGTGTGTATTTGTTTTTGTATATACATATATACATATATGAAATTTGTACATATTTATATTGGCGTCACTCACTCGGTTGGTAGTTCGTTTATTGTCTATTTACAAATGTTTTTATCTTGTATTTGTTAAATAACCGAAAAAGCAATTGCAATGGCAAGCGGTTAGAATTCCGTTTTTATTTTATTTTAAAATAAATAAAATGAAATAGTTTTGTGTATGTATGTATGTGTGTCTGAGTTTTTTATTTTCAGTGAAATTTTTTACCTTCTTTGATAACTTTTATTTGCAGTTTCCTTTTTTAAGAATTATAAACATATTTCGTTTTGTGTTCTTTTTTTTGCGCGTTAGATTGTGAAATTGGCAAATTGTTTAAAAAATAAATAAAAACGAAAATTGGACAAAAATTGCGAAATATTCAAGAAGCGTGTTGTAGCAACAAAATCACTCCCCGAAGGTTTTGGGGAGTGTTGTCGAAATAACAGTCCCTGGCCGGATATGAATCCGGTACGCTCCGGTACTCCCTTGCGGTACTGCCCGACTGTCGTGGTACCGATTTGTTATGACCAGTGCAGCTTTCTAGGTCCTGTCATTCCTCCTTCCGAAAGGAAAGAGAAGATGGGTAATGAGAGGTGAGAGGCATCGTGTCCGTAGATCAACCATCAAGTTGCACATCATTACCTTTGTGCATATTAGTCGCCTCTTACGACCGGTATGCCTACCGCGGGAATATTCTAAACCCCAACCCGCAGGGGGGGAAGCGTAGCGTTGATCGCCTTAGCATTCAATGTCTCATTAAAATAATGTTCTCCTCCAGAAACAAGCATTGTTGTTTGAATATTATTTTTAAATCTTAAGAATTGTATAATCGAACAACTTTTCATCACCTGCATGGGATTACTCTTATATAACCCCTAACAAAATTTCAGTCGTCTAACCTAAATACTTCCAGTGATACCGACTATGAACTATTACGTTTGTATGGAAGGTGCCACGCCCACTATATATATCAAAATAGTTGTTAGCATGTGATCATCCCTGGAAGATGTCCAGTGCGTGTTACAAACTTGGTTACGATCGTCTTATTTTTTTAGGAGCAAAGACGGTCTATACCTACATATTTTTAAATTATATATATATAGATATATATCTGTGATCATAAGCAACAAAATCTTTCGTTCACATATCAAAATCGCATACAATGGACTTTTTCCTAGAAGCGGATAGAGTTAAATCAATGTCTCTTCTCTGTAGGTATATTCTGGAATAGTTATCTTAAGATGAACTTAAAAATGTTGTTGGCTCATAAATACTCTCGGAAAAATAGGTCAAAATACCCATTTTTTCTTAAATTAACTTAAGCTGTTATAACCACAGATATATACATAGTATATATGTACAGACTGTAATTATTTCAGTGCAGATCAAAGTCGGCATCGTTCCTGATTTCGTTGGGTATTTACTTCTGTTATGATTTTTGGGTTTTAGTTTCGCTCCTCCTCTTAAACTATCAAGACTTAGGCTGTTAAGGCGAAAATCGGTTGGGCTGAAAACTCATTGTAATTAATTTTATTTTGAACGCTCATAGTTCGCTATTTTAATGAGTGAATGGGCACTTGAATTAATTGCGCCTAGCTGCCAGTGTCTCAAGTGGCTATTGAAAATGCAATGGAACAGAAGTTGTGGAACAACAAAATTCTTCAACGCTGAAAGGTAATGCAAATAAAGGTAATGGAAGAAGCAGCAGCATATTCTTATAATTACATATATACATACATATATACAAAAATAGAATCTGCTAATTACAAAAAAATAACAAAATAAATACAACCAACTCAGCTCCGTATTGGCCAACTTATATAAAATGAATTCAAATATCTTTATTTAGTTGACGGCACAAATATGCTCCCAGACTCAATGGCGCAACGTGCGAATGTGTTTGTGCCGTCGAGGTCACAAACTGTTACTGCGGCCACTATTGAAAAGAAAATAAGAGCAGGTGGTACTGAGCAACGGAAATTATGGCGCGACAATATCGGATGACTGCAATCGAAATCTTACCTGCTGTGTGCGCCATAAATTACAGACATGCCGGAAAGAGCCAGCCATCAAAGCCCAACGTAGCAATCGCTTCGACTTTTCTGTGAGTGTGTGTGTGTTGGAAATCCGTACATGCTGCATATGTAGTAAGCAGTAAAGAGGTGCACGTTCCAAATGCTTTGGGCAAAAAAAGTAATAACGGTCATAGCGCACAGCATGGCAGCAATGGCGGAGATAAAAACAAGTTGAATGTTGTTGTAAGCAATGGCAGTTGATTCTGTATTCACGCCGCCAGCTCTAAAACAAAGAAGTGAAAATATTTGCGCTAAATATGCTCGGTTGTTATACAAAAAAAAAAATGAAAAAGAGCAGGGCAGTAGGTTTTGCTGTTAGCGCTATCTTCTCACAATCGTTGGTGCAAGCGTAAGGCGTAAGAAAGTGCAGCGTTGTGTCTCTGTTAAATTATGTTAAAGTAAATTGCTTTTATGCATAACTTTTCTGACTTTTTATTAACTCGTTTCTTTGTTTGCTTTGCGCACTTTGATCGACCTGTTTTTTACATTTTTCTTAGATCTTAATTTGTAGGCTAACGCTAATTACAAAAATCCAAAGTATCGCAGTTCGACTCTCCATTTGGTATTTAAAAAAGTGGAGAGACCTCTCCCTTCCCTTGCTTCCATAGCTGGGTTCGGCCAAAAATACCTCTCGGGCCGGAACCTCTTCTTCCATTCTCATCACACTGCCAATTCAATGTAAACGCTAGATTTTATTTCCTTGGACTAACCCAATGTTTGCGTAGACCTCATAAAAATCATTATTTTAATTATCATAATCTTCCATGATATATGTAGTTGTTGTTGTTCTGGACAGTGCTTTGCTCTGATTACTCTGAGAATTTAGTCAGAAAACGGTCAGATTTCCCCCTGTGAAGAAGTTCAAAAGGTTTCGCAGGTAACAGTCAGTCCTAGTACAGGTTTCGTCAAACCTAAGCCGAGGCCATAATCACGCAGTCGTCAGTGTAGAAAATTAAGGAGACTCCATCTGGTGGGACAGACAGCTTCGAAATATGGAAACGAAACAAAAGCGGGATAGGAGACCACACTGCGGCACCCCTTATTTCATTCTTCGTGGTCTAGTTTTCTTGGCTCTGAACTGCCTTTAACTGTCGGCTGGTTAAAGTAATTAGCGCTCCATCGTTGGCAAAAAGCGGTGTCTCTTCCAGGTTTTTTTATTAGAGTGGCACGGTTCACTGTGTCGATGGCTTTCTAAAGGTCAATAGTTTACTACGACGTCTGCAGAAGGGAGACTCTGTGCTTTTAAAAACCAGTCAAGCTGCTCCAATTGTTAGATAGTACATGGTAAGGACAGAATTTTGAGACTATAGGACCAAAGGCTGATTGCTTGTTTAGAGTCACATTATGGTCACTAAGCATTTTAATGTCATGGTGTTTTAGAGATTACTTTCGGTACTCTCATAGAAGGAATCCTTTTTTTTGTATGGACAAGATGTTAGAGGCGTGAGCCAAAATATTTCGTCGTAAAATATCTTCCGTAGAATAATTTTCATACCACGATTACGGATTTTGTCTTTTTTTCTGTCTGCTAAAGTAATAGAATGGATCTCCTAGAGCAAGATGTTGCCACTCTCCGCACTAGTGAGGACATCAGCCAGCCTTTTAGAGGCACTATTACAATCCACTCTAACACAAATGATAAACAATTTCGTTTCGAGCAGTAATACAAAAACCCACATTTAAATTTCAATCCGCCAAACTGAAAGCCAAACACAAAACTTTACAGCAATCAAATCTATAAACCGCTATACCGATTTCATTTCGTTCCACATCAATGCGATTCGATTTAATGGAAAATCGACCACAAGCCACAACACATTCAGACTAAGCGACGCAACTCGTCGACATCGAGCATTGTACTTGTATTAAGAGAAATTGCAATCGTTGCGCTGAGACCAATTCAAGTCGCAGAAAAACAAATAACATAAGCCACAACGGTACAAATACTACACGCTTGAGGGGCATCTATAAAGCAGAAGGTAGGAAGCATGAATGAGCAAACTTTTAAATCTACAGTGAAACGAAACTAAGAAAATTAGTTCATAGGAAATTGAGAAGCAGAGTCTTCTGTCGACTGTTAAAGATCACACTCTATAAGGCTCTCAAGATACCTTGACTTGGAATCGTGGACAGTGTTGAAAGAAGATGAGATGGCCTCTGGAATATAGGAAAGAAAAGTTGAACCGAAAATGCATGGTCCTTCCCGCGATAAAAATTGATCGATCTGCTGAACGAGGTTTACACAGGTCTGACCACGTGGTAGCGATTCCGCTGACTGGCAATGTTTGTGGACAGTTAAATTGAAAAATTATCTAAAATAACTGGCACGTATGGAGACAATTTTTAATCACTGTACATGAATATATATATACTCCTGCGTTAAACCATCCATTTGAGTATTACTTTCGTTCAATATACGCACTAAAACGCGAACCCATATCCTTTGAAAGGAAGTGCGAATGCATTTGTGTGCGAGAATATTAGAATGTTTACTTTGCGTTGTACGAGATGATTGCGGTTACTTCCGACTTACTATCGACATTTGTAGACACACATACAAATATATATTTATAACTGCCCTGCAAAAAATCGTGTGACTAAACTCTAAAGAGAGCGATCCTGATTCCTTTAGTCTACAGTTGGCTATAATTTAATTGTTGTAGCATGCTCATAGGGGTGTAAGTGAATTTAAATTTTTGTAGCATAATACAAATTTGGGTGGAAGGTGGGTTAGGCCCTTTGTACCCGTTCGGGTTAGTCTCGGCATAGGACATGCTCAAACAAATGTGCAGAGTTCAGCCCATACAAAGTGATTAGAACAGGTATTAGTCGCATTCTCCTTTGCGACTCATCCCATAGTTATGCTAGACTAATCGCATTTTTTGCAGGGTGCACTTGAGCATACATAACTGGACTCCACATAGTACATACACGCCTTATTGCACTTAATAACCAGCGCAACTAACGACTATACAAGCAACAGTAACGACGCTATAAACGCGTTTTCTCGCTGTCTCCTCCCGCTGTCTCCTCCCCAAACTACTCGCTGCATTCCACAAGTAGACTTGATGTAATCAAACCACGCCATTGGTAGTTAATCGTTGGCATGTTTGTATGTACATAGTTGTGTAATCGTTTGTCGGAGACTTGTAAGTGTTCCGTGAAATGAGACGAAAATTGACATTCGATTTGAGGGACCATTGCACTACAATAACTGTAATGGAAATAAAAGACCGAACATTACATACCTAAATGTAGTACATAGCTGAATATAAAAGGCTTTAGGTAGCAACAAATTGTGTGTGTGATAAAAGCGCTAGGGAAGAGGAGGAGAAACTAAATGTATGACATGAGTTAATTTAATTTAATTTTATTTCATTTTATTTTATTTTATTTTATTTTATTTTATTTTATTTTATTTTATTTTATTTTATTTTATTTTATTTTATTTTATTTTATTTTATTTTATTTTATTTTATTTTATTTTATTTTATTTTATTTTATTTTATTTTATTTTATTTTATTTTATTTTATTTTATTTTATTTTATTTTATTTTATTTTATTTTATTTTATTTTATTTTATTTTATTTTATTTTATTTTATTTTGTTTTATTTTATTTTATTTTATTTTATTTTATTTTATTTTATTTTATTTTATTTTATTTTATTTTATTTTATTTTGTTTTATTTTATTTTATTTTATTTTATTTTATTTTATTTTATTTTATTTTATTTTATTTTATTTTATTTTATTTCGTTCTATTTTAGTTTATTTTATTTTTTTTATTGTTATTTTCAGTATTTTCTCAGAGTACCTATAAAATACTCTGTTAGAAATGACTTCTTCGAATAAGTAATAATAATGTCCAAGAAACCTTATAATGTATTTGTTTGGCACAACATGCTTTCTGGGTATTTTGTCGTAATTTTATATGCTTGCAGTTTGTGCGTCGTCAACGCATCGTCCAACAAAGTGTTTTGTATTCGTGGAAAAAAGATTCAAAGCGACCAGCAATTCGATAATGTCAGACACAGCAGCCAACCATTAAAAGGAAATCATTCTTGGTATTACTTGTAAATGGACTTGTATGTTTGGACTGTACATATATTTGTTATATACATATGTACATATACACAACAACGGAAGTTAGTGTGAGATATGTGTCTATTACATCACAAAGAGAATTTTAAAGCTAATCTAATTTGCTTTAAGTTAAGTAGGAAGAAAGAATGTATATACTGGAGGAAAACTGCTTGTATATGGTATATCTAGTTTTTTTCAGATTCGAAAATATTATAGTAAACATCACCTTCAAATTGTAGAAACCATTTTATTATTTTAGCTAGTTTTTCTTTAAATCTCAATTCTCTTAGTAACATATCTTGAATCTTAGATTTCACTACAAAACCTTGACCTCTGAAGAAATCGCACGCTTGTTCCTTGAAACTTTTTGTTGTATTAAGGAATTGAAATCAAAACGAAAATTGCTGCGAACTGCGCTCATTACTGCGACACGTTTCAACCACAACAACAAATTCCATTAGCAAATTAACCAAGCCAACCCACCAAATTAAGCGTGAGTGCTTTTTGGGTTTTGTGGCGGGAACACATTGACGGTCACAATGTGCGTGCTACAAATACAAAATTCAAAGATAAATCTGCAAATGATGAAAATACTTTAATTTCGTTTTATATGTCACACACAGGTATTTGGAGATCTAAAGACCGTCGCAATGCGGTAATAATGAGTATGAGTGGAAGACTTCCTCTGGTCATTGGTCAATTTATTAACATCTCCGAAATCGAGTAGGAACAATTCATGAGTGCTCCACATAAATTTCGTGTAACTTCCACCAGCCTACGAATTTTTTTTTCTGAAATTGATATATTTTTGTAATTATTGTTTCGCTTGTCATTTGAAATACGTGCCGTTGTTATGCTTTTTAGCTAACACGTAAATGCAGTGGTAGGCAAAACAAATAAATATGGATGGGTTTTTCTATGTCAAATCGTCAACAAGTTGGAATATACCACTAAAATTTGGTGGAAGTTTGCTTTTATCATTGAAAAAAATATTTTGAAAAAAAAAAAATAAATAATAATAATAATTAATTAATAGTATTAAAAAATTATAAATTGTTAGAAAATCGGAGTTTAAAAGAAAAGTTTAAACATTTTTTTTTTACCTAAAAACTTTGAACTTGGTCGTTTTCTTTTATCATTTAGCGAAGAAACCAGTATTTGAAAAAATAAAAAAAAATAATTTTCGTGTCTTACAAAATTTCCAAAAAAAAAAAAAATTCTAATACGTATTTTGTTGTTGGTTTTTACCAGTTGAAAATAATTCTTGTTAAATTATTGTTAGTATTTGCCCTATGAAAATTGATAATAGAGAGAAAAGTTAAAAAATTTAAATTTTTTAGAAAATTCCTTTTTTTCATACCTCGTGTCCTGAAATTATCTTCTTAAGTTTTGGCGGAACAAAATTTCAAAAAAAACAAAAAAAATAATAAAAAATTTTAACGCCTTCAAAACACTCAAAAAAATTTAATTTCCATTATTAAAATTTTTTAAAATGTTGGTGAGGCGTTCCCTTTTATCATTTAAGAAAACCGTATTATTCAAAAAAAAAAAAATTGTAATTCACACTTTAAGCTGCTAAAATGCTTTTGTGCTTCTCGTGTTCGTTCGACATCGTATATGCACCGAGGAAATTATTTGCCGATCATTGCTTTAATGAAATAGAGCATTTTGTTATTACACACATATGTACAAATAAAATTTGTTGCTGTTGTTTTATGAGCAACAATGTAACATGCACATACATAGCTAGTACAGCGCTCATGTTTTGTTGTGTTACATGTTACATTTGTGGTTTACTCTGATGCCATTTAAATGAATCACTTCTGACCACATCCAATGAATGGACACGTTTTGGTTTTACTCCAAATGCGCACTCTTTACCAATTGACCAAATCGTTTTTGGAATGCGAATACACTCAATTGGTCAATCAATTACTTATTGAATTGGTGTTGTAACAATTGCAAGTAAATGTATGCATTTGTAATGTGGTGTAATAGATAGCCAGCAAGTTGTGGAAATAAACTCCATTTATGGTACTTTTTCATTTATTGCAGAAGCGGCACGAGACAGAAGGCTGATTAGTGCTCCACTGGGGTTTAGTGTCTACGCTCTGAGAACGTTCTCAGCTACTACCTTCCTACCTTTCAAGCTCTTTGAGGTTTGTATATCCAACATAAAAGAGGCTTGTTGAATACAGAGCTTTGTCATGAAAGTAAATGTGTTAGAGGAATGGCTAAATGGTTTAATAGAGATATTGCGAGTTTGTTAAAATCCCAGAATTTTATTCGCTGGCCTAGGTCATCTGGTTTATTTGGGTTCATAACTCAATGTTAAAATTGAAATGAACCCAAGAAATGAGCTTTTAGGAAATTTATTAATTGATTGAAATATGGAAAGTCGCCAAAATTTTTGGAAATTTATTTAGAGATTTTAGTCGAACGAGATTAAGCTCAACGACTTCCAAAACTCCACTGATGAAATATAGTCTTAAAAAAGTTCAAAACTTGTATTTTGACAAACATGAAGTTTTGCGGTTGAATTTTCAAGCACGGCCCAAACATTTTTCCGAAATGGCAGTACTTTTCCTGATAGCTGCATTTCTTTCGCTTCAAAGTAATCAAGTTACTCTAAATTCTATGCTGAGCACAAATCGCTTAAACAATCAAATTTTCCGCACTGCTCACTTTTGTGCAACATTTTTAAATTTCCCTGTAGATCTTATCAACGTCTATTTATCCCCTCGATAGTATCAAACTACGTCCCTTAAGCATTCACTGACACAATCTAAAAGCGACTTAAGCATATTTACATACATAATACACACACATACACATACATATGCATACAATAAGTGTGTACTTGCAATCTAGAACGTGTGTAGATCTAATCCTTTCAATACCCTTTTGTGACCATTTGTCAATTATGCAGCAAGGAAACTGACCATTTGTATTAGGTCGATCTTTTCTTTTTGCCCATTTTTTGTTTTTGTTTTTTCATTCATCCATTGCAACCAACTTACCTCCCTAAATCCTCTATAGGTTATCATCATCTCCAACCTTTTTTTGTCTTAGTTGTCCTCGTATGTGTATTAAGAAGTAGAAGAAGAAGCACTGCAGTATGACCTACAAACACACACACACACACATACAAACGCATATGAAAGTTACGTGTTATCCTAACACATAACATGGCATTTCTAGGTTAATTGCTTTTAATGCGACTGTCGCAGAGAATTGCGTGTGAGAAAAAGCAACTTTGCACTCAAAACACTAACAAAAAAAAAAAAAAAATACAGCAACAAAAACAAAATGAAAAGGAAAAGCAAAACACAAACATAGCACTTATGCCCGTCCAGGCACAAAACAGAAATGAAAGTACAAGATACAAGTGCTTGAGCGCATGACAACCAGCAATTGTCCTAACATAATCTTCTGCTAAGTCCAAGTCGATATGAGCCAGTTGGAAAAAAGAAAAGAAAATACTTGTTGTAACGAGTTGAGGTCTATAAGATGCTGTGAAAGACTAGAGCCGGACGAAGATTGAAATGATGTTGGACGTCTTTTGAAAAACGTGCTACGACCCAGAAAGTGTTTTTGTTGGCACCTGGATCAGGAGGAAGAGACCACCACTCAGATGAAAGCACCGATCGAGACCGATTTGCGGTAGAATGGAAGTTCTAATGAGGATAATTTGGCACTAAAAATGGCAAACAGTAATAGTTGAAGGCTTGTACCTGGCTCCCTGAAATAACTCCCACGAAATAAGTCCCACTTTTAAAAACGAAATAAGTCCCACCAAAAATTGCTATTTTGAAAGTGGGAGTTATTTCGTTTTTAAAAGTGGGACTTATTTCGTCAATTGGTGGGACTTATTTCGTTTTGAATGGGAATAAATTCGTTTTGTAAAGTGGGAGCTATTTCATACCCCAAAATTTATATTTTGAGAATCAATGGAAGCAAAAGGTACAATATTCCCTTTTACAGAATATTTACAAAAAGATGTTATGATTTCATTATTACAGATCGGTCCACATAACTTTGCACTACGTCTGCAATAGAAGCTTACAATAGCGTCATAGGAAAAAGCATTCCAAAGAAGGCAACTTTTTTCAAATTTGTAGCATTTTTTCTTATGCAAAAAGTTATACATATATTGGACATTTCGTAAAAGGGACAACCATACAACTAATCCCAATGCCACGTTAAAACTATAATACCGTCTACCATGCACTGGATCTTCAAGCCATTTATAAAGGTCGATAATTTTAATCTGATGATCCTTCCGAAACGGTTTCCATCTTAATAATAAGAACAATTGATCTGTACTTAATCCAATTACGAATCCAAACGTTGTTACTAGTAGGCGTTCTCTATTATTCCAGGGGGAGTTATTTCATTTTGGTGGGACTTATTTCGTTTTCAAAAGTGGGTCTTATTTCGTGGGAGTTATTTAATTTTTTAAGCAATTTTTGGTGGGACTTATTTCGTTTTTAAAAGTGGGACTTATTTCGTGGGATTTATTTCAGGGAGCCTAGTACCTGACCTTAATGGGCTCATTTAAAAAATTAAAAAAAAAAATTTAACAACTTTCTTGCTTGCCACTAGAATTTCAAATTTATTTAGGGATGAGGCATAAATAAAATAAATGACTCAGTATAGAAATATCCAAGTTCACGACCTTACCTAACTCATCACTGCAATGTCCGAGGGAGAGTTCTTAATATTAAACCTGAAAGTCTAGCGATAACTACAGCGCTGAGCTGAATATTATATAGACTGGCTTGGCGGGTACTTTTGTAGCTGGCTCGGCGTGATTCGAGTACAGATAAAATTCTGCAAAACTAAGAAAATTTTGCCTTTATGGCGTTTCTAGTCATGTACGGATAAGGGCACTCAGCCAGCCACGAAGGCTCTGATGAAATCTTAAAGTAGAACTACCCCAGAGCAGCGAATGGCTTAAGAATAGCTAGTATTAGCGGAGTTCTCACACCAGCATTGAATGTAATGCTTAATCTGAACCCGGATACGGGCTTACCCATCTACTTTGGTTTATAATTTCTAAGAACTTAAACGGCATACCTCGTCGCGGCATGCCTACATACATTTACCAACATAAATACTACCAGTATATGTATGTGTTGGTCACACCCATGAATGTTTTTGAGTTCAACAGATTGAAGCATGCACTCAAGTGGAGGAAGTGATGACGGAAGCGAAGCAGAAAAGGCACAAAGTACAGGAGTAAAGTAGGGAGGTGCAGCACGAGCAAAGACTCTTAACATGCAGTGACGGTTATTACTGTGCTTGATAGTTCGTTTCTTATTGTTGTCATTAGTGATATTATTTGTGAACGCTTTTTCAGCTTTCGTTACTCAAGTAAATCTGTTGAGATGACCAACAGCAATGAAATGAAGTATACGCCACTTGCCATACTAAGTAGTCACTTTATTCGCGAATGGTGTCACACTGCTGCCAACAATAATAGCAACATTTATACTTGGAAAGCTATTCGTTGCATTTACAACTTGTGTTGGATAGTAGCGAGTAGTTTTGGGTTACGATTATTTCGGCATTGATACTCATAAGATGCGGATGACGGTTGATCTACTACGATCACATCTTTGTATTCTCGGTTTAGAAGCTCTGCTTGGATATTGAGTACCATCACAAAAACAAATAAAAAGTCGAATGCTAACTACTTTTAACTACTCAGACTCGATACTTTGAAGAACCGAGTACGTACACTTCTCTACTATTTTACTCAGCACTATTAAAAACTTCTTAAAAGTGCGATGGCACAACTCATCAGCGTAAGTGTTGATGATATTGAATTATTGCTTTTTACTGCTTTTATATTGACGCTTGTTATAGTTGTGACTTGAGTGGTGGTAATTGTTACAGTTTATCTCAAAGTGGTTGAACTTGAAACACTAAAGCGGCCGGTACATTCAAACATTTTACTTTCATGTTCAATTATCTTTTATAATTATTTAATTTAATTTTTTTATATTTTTTTAGTTGTGTTACATGTTTCTCCTTTCCCTTATTTAATTTAATTTAATTTAATTTAATTTAATTTAATTTAATTTAATTTAATTTAATTAATTTTTTTTTTTAATTTTTTTTTTATTTTATTTTATTTTATTTTATTCTATTTTATTTTATTTTGTCTTATTTTATTTATTTTATTTTATTTTATTTTATTTTATTTTATTTTATTTTATTTTATTTTATTTTATTTTATTTTATTTTATTTTATTTTATTTTATTTTATTTTATTTTATTTTATTTTTCTTTATTTCATTTTAATTTATTTTATGTATTTCACTAAGAAAATTATAGTTAAAGAAACGCACGGTCAATAAATAAAAAAATAATATATTCCTGTTATAAAATTCTTACAAAAATATTTAAATAGTCACAGAAAGGAAATGTTTTCCATATTCTATAAATATAAGCCATGTACAAACAGTAATAAGAAACCAGGAAGTAAACAAGAAAATTTTAAAGAACTTTCAGATCCTTGGAAAGTAAGGTGAAGGTGCCGATGAGACGCTGCTTACGCAACACAAACACACTCACACTTATACCATCTGTTCCCCTGCCCACATTAACGCCACCACTATTGACACTTAAGCAAACAGATGTCGTGCTGCATCCACTTCACAAACAACGGCACCGTACTACAGCAGCAGCGACAACGACGTCAAAGAAAATGTCGAGAAAGCTATGAATTCAAAAATGTAAAGTGAAGTGGAAAGGATAATGGCACCACGACAGAGAGACGACCATTTCGCAACTAACAAACACACTGACAGTCAAATAGGTAGATAAAGTGAAAAAAAGTGAATTCTACGTTTGGAAAGGAAAATAAACAAACCGTTACGCCGAAAAGAAGTGAGTTGTATTAGAAGAGGAAGAGCAGCGTGGTAATGCGTTAGTATTGGTATCATAAGAGTCAAGGCGCTGGTTGAAGTGGTAGTTAGTGGTATCAAAAAAAGAAAAAGAAAAAAAAAAATGCCCTGAAGGGCTCGGTTGCCTGTACATGGATGCTGTTTGTTGGTGGATGTAGTGTTGGTGTTTTGGGTGCCTGCCTGGCTGATCGGTTTGCGTTGTGTTTGTTCCTAGAAGAGTACAAGTACAAGTTTAGCATAAACAAATGTTTGCATAGGTAAATTGGCTTCTTACTTGTAACTGGCTGCTGCTGCTGCTTCTGCTGCTAAGAATTTTCAACATTTTATAATGCCTACTTTTTCAATAAAGTTGTTTTATTTTCACTCGAGTCAATATTCTTACTTTTCTACTTCAAGAAGCGCTTTATAATATTTTAAGTCATTATTCTTCTTCTTTAAAGTGGATTTAACTTGGAATTGATACGTATTAGCTGTTTATGTAGCATCTTTTGTATTTAAATATATTTCTCGTAGAATTTTTTGTTTAGAAATTGATTGGTGGTGTATTAAATGTTTTCAGGCTTGATTAATTAGTTTTTGAAAAAGCCAACTATTGATTAATTATCCGAAATTGTTCGATTTTATATGATTATTTTAATAATTATTTAAAAAATTAAGAAAAAAAAGTTTTAGATCTGGCAAAAATTTAAAAGTCAACAAAAACAATTAAACATTTTTCTTTTATTACCTTTAATTATTTTCGAATTTTTTTTGATTTTTCTTTTTTTTTTGTTTGTTTATGAGCACTTCAGAATTTATCATTTGACACCGTACTTTAAAATTTTGAAATGAAATCTTCAAGTCTGAACAGCTTTCTCTATGTTGCGCTAAAATTAAGAATTAATTAAAAAAAATTAGATGAATCAAAAGTACCAAAATGTGTCTACTCTGCAACTAGCTACAAGTCAGTTTAAAAGTACTCAGCTTGTAGTCAGCTATCCCAAAACTTTTTCGACGCCATCACTATGCATAAGTAGTCAGCTAAAAGCAGTGTGAAGTAGCAAGGACAAACCTGGTGAACTGATAGTTATCGTGAAATACGCTATGGTGGATCGGCCTTAACAAATTTTAACATTCACATTCTTATGCAGAATGCATGCAGCCAGACTACACTCAGTAACGCTGTTCAGTTAATTTTCATACCAATCAGAAATGCTTGCAACTTTTTGTCTCAAAAGTACATTTCAAATGTTAACAACTTCTTTACATATTATCGTTATAAATATTTTAAATACATATGTATGTATGTATGTATGTTTGTAGACTACCTACTTGCAATGTAGTATTTCAAAAGCTTTTACAGTAGCTTAACAACAATGCAACTTTATAGAATGCGTTTTGCGTCAAATTCATAAATAAATTTACCTTTGCCCTCAACAATGTTTCAACAAAATATTTGCATTTCATTGGCAGTCAAATAGCCAAAGTTCATTGCATTTTGAATGGGCACTAGAGGTCACGTCAATTGCGCCTGAAAGTGCGCAACAAATCGGTTATACTACAAAGCGACTACCAGCCAGCCACTTCAATTGCCGACAAACTAAAAGAAACTACAATGAAAAGGACTATAACAAAGGCTTACATACACATCCAAACAAACAAACATACATCCAAAGAACCATCAAATAAAACTAAAATAAACGAATGCAAAACTATTAAGCGGCATAGGTACATTGATACATAGCCATACAAATGTATATTGGCCTGTATGTATGTATGTATGCATGGGTGTGTGTGTGTTTGTGAAATTGCATGCAAACAATGAAAAATATTTTTTCCATTCCATTTGGAGCGCAACAAAGGAAAACAATAAAAGCCACCGGAACGTATGAATATTGACAGAGTGAAATTTATGTATATTTCATGATATGTACATATGTATGTATGTATGTGTGTGTGTGCGCTGCTGGCCCGTTTTTGTATACGAACACAAAAGGGCATTGGCCTGGCGATTGCCCACTTCATGGGCACCATCACGAAAGCTTTGGTTCCGATCGACAGCAAATCAACAGCGCACAGCAGCTGTGGCGGAACGAATGAACGTTTGATTGTGACAGCGGGAAAACGTTGTGACGTACAAGAAAAGCAATTTAAATTTTTTTTGGGCCTATTTGTTTGTATTTTTAAGCCTTTTAATATTTTATTTGGTTGCAAGTTAGCTTATAAAAAAAAATTTGTTGGACTCTTTCGTACTTGGCAATTGGGTAGTAGTTTCGTATCGGCACATAAATGTCTGAATTAGGATTTTTGCTGCAAATGCCATACAGAACTTAGTACGTAGATGACTTGGGAAGCAAAAGCAATGATCCATCTTGACTAGCCAACTGTAGCACACAACTGATATTTATGCGTTTCTCTCGAACTGCCAATTTTATATTCAGTTCTTCATAAACAGTTTAAAAACTCATAGTGGGACAGAGCAGGCATGCGAGCAGGTATAGTTAGTAAGTAGGCTGATGGTAAGGTAAACATGGGAGGGCCTATCGAAGCTCTACTCTACAGTCAAAGCTCAAGCTACTCAGTAATTATACTTCACTTCGTCATTTATGACTAACTTTTAACCAGTTATAAAAAAACCATGCTATACAGAAGCCCCCTGATCATTTCGGTATACTTATGACCCACCAATAATATATCTTCTTCTTCTCATACCACAAACATCGTGTCTCTATCCTACTTCCACTCTCCCTCTTTTTCCAGCCTTCCCTTTTACTCCTTCTACCTATCACTCATACTTTCATTTACTCGCAGCCTCACTTTAACTCTTAGCTCCCTCGCCCTTGAACTCCAAGGTTCGTTCTCATTCTACCTGCCTCTTCTTTCTCTTTCTCTCCACGTTTTTGTATAAATCTCGAAAAAGTGCTCTCATCGGGGAGTTTGAACTCAAAACTTTACTTTTGTTAGAGCTGTTTGGATTACCGTAATTTGGATAATTAGAGTATACTAAAAATCCGATATTAACCTAGCCCTTTGTCCAGTAATTTTATTTTGAGTAAAGTTTCATCAAAATACCCCACATTGTGCCGCTTCCAATTTTGTTTGCTACAATTCAATGCCATTTGTTAATGGCCTCCCAATAATTGCTTTTACAAGTCACAATTTCTTCAATGTTTTCACGTTTTTTTCAGCAAAGTGTTTCCACACAGTCTACGTCTTTTAAACTAATGTTGGTTGGTTTCTTTGGTTGCTCACTCCATGCACCACACACACTTACACACACACACACACATGGATATATGTACGACCACAATGCAATTTTGTATATTGCTTCACTCGTTTCGCTTTTCCACATCACTAAGTTTCGCCTTTTTTCTTTTATTTTTGTTGACAAGGGGGGAAGATTTAGAAAAGCCATGGCATGTGCCTTAACTTCAGCCAGCTTTACACAAATAAAAGCTTTAAGATGTTGTTTAAGTTCAGAAACAATTTGCTTTCTTGGAGTGCACATGCCCTTGTGATTGTTGCTTACAGCGCTACGAATAGATTGAAAAACCACAATTTCTAATTTTGTACACTCGACTTGTGCTCTAACAAGCGTGAAGAATTAAAATTGTTTCTTCTAGTTGGTTATCGATAAGTAATTATAAGCATTGCGGTAAGTAAAGATGTTGGAAGTAGGAAAAATTTGTACACGCCCTGGGGCATAAGCAAATAATTGACTTAAAAAAAATTGAAAAGTGAAATTAAATTTTTTTTGCTAAATCACTATAAATAAAATTTAAGATGCAAGTCAACTTAACTACACTGCAGTCAGGTGAGCTATTTATAAACTATTTAAAAACTAGTATGAAAACTAACTAGTCAGTCATGTATTTAATGTAAAATTTAAGAAACATAATACAAATATTTTTTAATAAACACAAAATTGAGAGGTATTTCTACATATGACAAAATTCTAACAGGTCGATGTTTTAACATTGCAAATATTCAAGAAAAATTGATAGAATAGATAGTCATTATTAAGATAACTCTCTCTCTGAACGTGAGAGAGAAAAACTCAATGACGAATTAACAAAAAATAAACGCTTTGAAGCCTCCAGAAGGTTTCTGTGTTCAGTAATAACAATGAAGGCGTTCTATGGCTGTAGAAACCACCTTACAATTTAAAACCATCAAATGATGACACTTACACTCCCCACTTTGACGTTCAGCAATTGCCAGCATGCGAAACTATCAGCCGCAGACACCATCGTCCGCTAAAATGTCTTCATTGTTGACAGTACGATTAGCAGAAGCTACAACAACAATATAATCTCACCTTTAGTGCTCTCAATTAATTCAGATAGCTGAACATTTAATACGTTTGTGTCACCAAAAACATGAGGTGAATGTTATGACATGCTCAGGGAGCGAGGCCTCTCCATAACCATAACCATAACCATAACCATCACGATAACAATAACCATAACCATTATCATAATCATACCCACAACCATGACCACTACAATAACCATAATCATAGCCATAACCATAACCATAACCATAACAATAACCGTAACCACAACCATAACAGTAACAATAAAAATAACCATAACCATAACCATAACCGTAACCATAACCATCACGATAACAATAACCGTAACTATTATCATAACCATAACAATAACCGTAACCACAACCATAACAGTAACAATAAAAATAACCATAACCATAACCATAACCATAACCATCACGATAACAATAACCATAACCATCATCATAACCATACCCACAACCATGACCATTACAATAACCATAATCATAGAGTTAGTCATAACCATAACCATAACCAGAAGCATGAGCACAACCATAACAATATTACGTGGATATAAGAAGTGTTGTCGGAATTGGTTGGTAATGAACATAGGAAATGCGACGATGCATCACCATTTACTGCTGTTGAGGATACTATAGGATTCCCTTATCACTTTGGTCCAACCCTGTTGAAACAGCGCGTTTCCTTGGACTTCCGTTAGAAGAGCCCGATGACAACTAGGAGTGTTCTGGCCCTTTGGGCAGGGCGAAGCACTGCTAACAACAACAACAACAACATACTATAGGATTCCAGCTAGCCCTGAGGAAGAAATATCACAATCCTGAATGACGCTGCGTCTACCAAAAGTTTCGGCGAATTATGGAAGAAATATCTTGCAGGGACAAAAATGGCAAACTGGTTACCGAGGTATATACAGTAATTAAGTTAAGTTTGGAATACATCCTCTTTTACTAACTTGCGAGGGAGATGACAAATCTGATAACACAATCGCTGAAAACGAAAAGGAAGTCCAACCATCGATAAACGAGGTCAATGAGGACGGACGAAGTATTTTCGGCCATCCGGTAAAGAGTCTTTTGAAATTCGGGCAGAGTGAACTTTCAAGATGGCAGTAAAGCTATTACTTTTAAAAGACAAAATGCAAAAATTGTATCCTCAGGGCATCCTGTCCTATTAGAATGCCCCTGGACCGCACATACCAGTCGACTCATGCTGCAGCTATATAAAAAGGGTTAACTTATGCAAAATGTACAACATTGTATTTATGTAATCGTATTTACTTTTCACCGGATGCACTGCAATAATAGCATCCTTCACCTTCTAACGTCGCACCTCACTTCAGCCAAAAGCCATCAAGTAAGTAACAATAACAAAAGTAACAACTAAAACTACACTGGAGTCGTCCAACACATGACTTGTAATATTTAAATGTGAAACGTTAATTGCACTGAAGCATTTATCTTAATTAAGCACTTCCTCTGCAGCTGAGCAACTAACTGTGAGTGAGTTGACTGCAATCCAGCGCAGTCAACTTCATGCAAATACTCGACACGTTCGCGTGCAGCTTCTTCATTTACCATCGCTTTTAGGTTGAAATAATCGATTTTGAAGGCAGTCGTCGTATACAGGAAGCTACTACAATTTTAACAACAACAACAACAACAACAACAAATATTTAAAGCTTACCTGCCACATATTGACACAGCGCCAACAATATTGTTGCTTCTGACTGCCTGCCATGTGACAGCAGGGCATCTCTATGGTAGCATCGACAGCTATAGCAGCTTGCCTTCAGCTCCAATTTCCTTTTCGCTTTTCATCGCACATTTCGACATTCAGACGGCTGCTCATTTTAATAGAGCGAAATAACGTTACGTTGCTGCGGTTCGGGGGGGGGTTGTTTTTGTTGTAATTAATTTATGCGCACCAAGTGCGGTGTACGCTGTGGTGTGGTTAACGGTGCGATGTATGGTGCAGTGTGCAATGCAGTTGTGATGCGTTCGCATTGCTGTCACTGTCATTGAATTTATTTTAATTTTTACTCTTTTTCGTTTTGGAAAGTCAGCCAAAAAATCAGAGCAGAAATAATTCGAACACGCAAGGACGCGGCTAGTATGACAACTCAGTGATTATTGAGGTTACGAATTTACATGGCATTATTTTATGTTGGACTTTAAAGAGCGCATGGTAGGAACGTTCAAGTACTTCATTAGTACCTGCTAGACAGTTTTTGTATAGTAAGCTTAAGTGAGCAATTTACAGCCTGGAAAGGAAACTTTTATAGACTCGATTGGAGCGACGGCAGGCCGTCGTGATTTTACAATTCGGCTCTGGTGTCTGCTCCATGGCTTGATTATGACTTGGTAATGGTTTGGTAATGGTTTAGTAATGGTATGTCAATGGCATGGTTATGGTATGGTAATGACTTGGTAATGGTATAGTAATGGTATTGAAATTGTAGGGAATGGTATGCTAATGTTTTGGTAATGGTATGATAACGGTGTGATAATGATATGGCCATGGTAATCTGGCAATGCTACGCCAATGGCTTGGCAATATTCTGCTAATGGTTTGGTAACGTTATGATAATGGTATGGTAGGACTTTGTTTCTAGATTTTCTAGATAAAATAAAGTAAAAAAAAATAAAATGAAATAAAATAAAATAAAATAAAATAAAATGAAATAAAATAAAAAAAAAAAAAAAAAAATTTTTCTCGTTCAATTCAACAAAAACTTTTAATAATTAATAAAAAATTATTAAAAAACCCAAAGACAACAATAATTTTTCGCTGCAGAAAAAACTATTAATAGGTCTCAAGCTCGTACCAAACCAGGATACTTAAAATAAAATAAAATAAAATAAAATAAAATAAAATAAAATAAAATAAAATAAAATAAAATAAAATTAAAAAAATAAGAAAATAAAATAAAATAAAATAAAATAAAATAAAATGAAATAAAAATGTACTTTGGGGGTCCATTTGATTTGATTTGGATTTCCAATAGATATTTGAATAGCTAATTTATGTATACACACATACATATGTATGTGCCTGACTATGTCCATATGTATGGTAATATGTCCTACCACAATACATATGCATAATTAGTTGCATATGCCCCGAAGTGATTAGAGTGCGAACTATTCTACGTTGGAAGCATCCAATCAAACATCTAAGCCGCTAACTAACACACGAATCAATCACTCAAGCTGTCTGACATCAAAGCAGTCAAGCCCAATGGGACTTAGTTAAGTCAATCTCTATATGTACCTGTATGTATGTATATGTATATGTTTATACAAATTAATTTTGTCTCAGTCGAAGAGGCCAGCAGACATTCAAGATTAATCTGATGCAACATGATTACTAGAGTATAATGAAATGAACTTCGAATGTACATATGTGTGTATATATGTACATATATAAATAAATATATATACATATATGTACAAACATAAACCGAATGTAACAAGGGAGTTGTACAGATGGATCTAAGCAATTAGTAAATAACTGCAAGTAATCATATAAATACTAATGCTTGTATGTATAAATTTGTAGATAATTACGATTGAGCACGTATGTAAGTGGCAGTTGTGTGTGTGAGCTTTTGACATATGCTCTGTCAATATCAGCAACACATTGGTACCAGCATATTTTGAAAGGATTAGGAAAATCTACAATCGTTCAATAGTAACACGCAAGCTTTTCCGTCTCATTTGTGTATCCGATAAGAACACCTTAATTGTATGAATAGTTTGAAACCAAGATGACAGCCCACGTATTATGTAAGTGGCGTGTTATTCCCATTTCTGGTCAAATTAACTAGTACAATGGAATACATTTGTAGAGGTTGCAGAATAAAAGCCACACAAATTGCCTACTTTTATCTTTAACTATAAGAATTTTTTGTTTTGAATAGAGCCAAAATGGATGTATGCAGAAGTGAGGAACTTATTAATAAGATTACATTTTGATTACTTATGATTACGATTACTGTAATTGTAATCATGAAAATTAAATAAGTAAGGTAATTAGTGTAGTTGTAATCATTTAAATGTAATGTAATTATTCCAATTTTAATCAATACAAATGCAAAGTATTTACTGCAATTGCAATCATGAACATAATGCATTCACTGTAATTGTAATCATTAAAATGTAATGTAATTACTTTAATTGTAATCATGGTCATGAAAATGTAATGTAATTACTGTAATTGTAATTATGAAAATGTAATTTAATTACAGAAATTTTAAATTTTAAAAATAATAAAAATACATATCCTATAACTGTTATCCGGTAATTACGGTAACCGTAATCATAACAAAATCATACCTAAACTACCCATTTTTGTATCGCGATTCATTCTTACGATTCAAGTAATAGTAATTTCCTTCAAAAAAAAAAATGCTGGAAAATCAGGGAAATTTTTGTATATATTTTTTTTTCAAGCAGTTGGTGTTTATCTAAAAACATATGTATATATATTTTTCCATGCTTACATTTGTATATATCTCATATACTATATATTTACCTTCACTATATATCCAAGTACATACTTACTGGTGTATATTACCAAAGTTCTTATTATAATAACCAAAATTTGTTCCATTACTTCTCGTGGACAACATCCGCTTCGCCCGTGACACGCCATCAAAAACACATTAAATATTTACAAAATAACGGTAGTATACTCGTAGTACACGGTTTGGGATTCTTTATGAGGCTGTCGTTTATCTAAATTGCCACCATACATCCGTCCATTTCAACGTCCGCTCGTTGATAGTCCTGCTTTTTTTTTACATTTTTTTATTTTTATTTTATGTCTTTGCCATTCGTTACCTTTACACAAACAAACATACATATACATACACGCACAAACATAAATATTTCAACGAAACTTAAGGTATTAAATGTATTATCAAGATAATATAGTCGACTTTTGAATTTCTCTTGTCCTCTGACTGCTCACTTGAGTAATTTTTTAAGCCAAGAACGTGTTTTTAAATAAGAGATTTAATGGAGTAGTCGAACATCTATCATTTGGCAAAATAATTTTATTGTGCAATAAATTGAAATAAATTAACTTTGGCGGTTTATGAAGTTAGCTTAATGAAGGACACTCATTTTTGTTGGAAGTTCAGCGGTAACGAGTTTTTGTATAACGCTTGCAACTTTTCTAGCGATAAACTAGAATCCACGACACTAAAAACATCCCCAACGAGTAGGTAGACAGATCCCTCAGATTTCGACCTGAAATAGCTGAAGTGGAGTTCATGTCTCATGTTATCACATCTTCTATCTGGGTATAACAAATTCAGACTCAGCTCCACCATTCTAAAAACTGTCCCTGTATGTGGTATGCCCCTGAGGATACTAAGTATCTTTTTTTAACCTTATGTCCTTGGATACTCAGGCCGAATGTTGCGTTGTATTATCACTAAATAAGGGCTAGCGCAACTTTCTCTTTTAGACGTGAAAGGTAAAATCTCGCAGAGAAGTCACTTTTATAGCTAGTACAACCAGAGAATTTTGACGGCCAAGATGGCTAAGTTTTGTAGACACAGGAGTAAAATTCCGTACAGCACGAAAAGTTGGAACCGAATACGAAAACCTTCTATAACAGATGCATACATAAAAATCTGATGGGGAGAAAGTAGCAACACCATTGCTTGTGCAAAAGTTTCAGAGACCCCCATACATAACCTCATGGGTAAATCTTACAACTACCTAAGGTGTAAAGTTTGTCAATTTTAATGTGATGCGTGCGTGCTTGGAAAATTTTATTGAGCATATGCACATTTAAGCTGCTGAGGTTTTATATTAGTATAAGAGCTAAGTGACCCAAAGTGAGTGCTATAAAAGACATTTTGGGAGCATTACGCTACAGCAGCCACAAAAGAAGATGCGTTTCTTAAAGTAAAAATGAAATGGAATAATATTGTTGTCGCAATATCTACAACATACACATACATACACATGTACATACATAAAAAAGTTATAACACATTCTTTGGACCTTTCAGGTATCACACTCGGGCGACTATTTTGCCTTTTCCATTTAATGTATGTACATAAAATATTTCCCTACTCACAATTTTTGTACCTTTCCTTAGGTGACAGTGGTAATAGCTATGAACATTTGTGCTTGTGTACGTGCGTTTGTCTTTTATCTATGCCTCATGCTGTTATATTATATTTATCATAGTCACATCATTTTCTTCCAAAATAGCTTTTGAGAAATGCGTTGAAAGCTTACATCAACATTACTTTTCATCATATAAAATGCAAAATGTGTATTTTCACCTTAAACTTACTTATGTTTATAGCGAATATAGAGATATTGCAAATATTAGCACTGTCATGCGTGAACAGCAAGCTCTACCCACTGCCTAAAAGATGCGTGTCCACCATACTAAGAATTTAGTATTGAAATTTTTGAATTAACATTCCGTAGTCTCTGTTACGCACGGCTTCCTTCATCTGACTTGTGTGGGAAAATGTATCCCATTTTTAAATATATATACATATATGTGCACCAATTTATAACATGAAAATGTTTTTATATGATTAAGTTTTTTGTTCTTGATTTGCGTACCAACAACCCACAGACAGACGGAGTTTACTTTATTTTACTATATTTTATTTTACTATATTTTATTTTATTTTATTTTATTTTATTTTACTTCATTTTATTTTATTTTATTTTATTTTATTTTATTTTATTTTATTTTATTTTATTTTATTTTATTTTATTTTATTTTATTTTATTTTATTTTGTTTTATTTTATTTTGTTTTATTTTATTTTATTTTATTTTATTTTATTTTATTTTATTTTATTTTATTTTATTTTATTTTATTTTATTTTATTTTATTTTATTTTATTTTATTTTATTTTATTTTATTTTATTTTATTTTATTTTATTTTATTTTATTTTATTTTATTTTACTTTATTTTATTTTATTTTATTTTATTTTATTTTATTTTATTTTATTTTATTTTATTTTATTTCATTTTATTTTATTTTATTTTATTTTATTTTATTTTATTTTATTTTATTTTATTTTATTTTATTTTATTTTATTTTATTTTATTTTATTTTATTTTATTTTATTTTACTTTATTTTATTTTATTTTATTTTATTTTATTTTGTTTTATTTTATTTTATTTTATTTTATTTTATTTTATTTTATTTTATTTTATTTTATTTTATTTTATTTTATTTTATTTTATTTTATTTTATTTTATTTTATTTTATTTTACTTTATTTTATTTTATTTTATTTTATTTTATTTTATTTTATTTTATTTTATTTTATTTTATTTTATTTTATTTTATTTCATTTTATTTTATTTTATTTTATTTTATTTCATTTTATTTGAATTTATTTTAGTTTAGAAAATAGAAAAAGTTTGTTAGCGCGTCTGAATTAAATCTGTAGCGACTATATCTTAATTTCGTGTATTTCTAGGGCATTAGATATGCCAAAAGATTTGTTCTTTTCGATAACTTTTACAGAAGCTGTAAAGAACAAGAGGGCATGAAACAGGGAGCCATATCTTGCATAAGAGCCCTTTACTGTGTGTCAAAAGTACATATCATATATTCCAAAGAAATCAAACTGAGCAGCTTCGTTGGCTGGGCAATGTGGTTGGAGTAAATAAGGGTGCTCTGGCCCGTTTCAATTGAAGGACTAAGTATTGATCGATTTGCCATCCCGTGCTGTATTTAACTGACAGCGATGGCCAGCGGGCTATCATTAGCACGATCAACCCGTAATTGACATCGATAGTGTATTCAGAAATGCCTCTTGGTATAGATTACCGACACTCAAAATCGAATTATATTTTGTCGAGAGCCTAATCGCATTCATGACTGCATTTGATATCCTTTAACGATTACGATGCTAAGGCATCAAAGCAGCTCAATTCGCAATAAAACTGCAACAACAAAATTTAAGTAAATGCCACATCTTGTCTTCGTTTGCCGCTACTCACTGATAATACTAACACATATATAACTTTGCAAACACATTTACAATTGTAAAGGCTTTAGTGTTGCTCGCAGCTGCCGTTAACTGTCAAGTCAAAGTTGTTGCAATCAGTGGGAGTAGGCAACGAGTGGCGAGTGCTGCAGCCACAGCGGGTGCTCACTACTGAGTGCTATCTACACTGTGCTGCGCAATTCACTGTGCAGTCTGACATTCAAATTGATTTGTGGTGGCGACAGCTGCAGGCATCTAACAACCTAAATCGTTAGAGACGCATAGCTTTTACGTATTTTTTGTTTGTGTAAGATACTTGCTGCGCTTCTTTGCACTGTCACAATTCTACCACAGCGGCGCTATGACAAACAACAGTTTTCTACTCTTTTATAACAATTTTTTTATAGATTTTTTTTTTCGTTTGCTGCAGCTCAATGAAGCGTGTCTGTTGCTTTGTTTTCTTAATTTCTCCTTCTTTTATTTGCATTTTTTCTCACTTTGCTGTCGTTATATTGTCGCACTTTAATTTCCTTCTCTTCCACTTTGTGTTTTTTGTTTTTTTTTTGTCGTTCCGTATCTGTGACACTTTTGACTTTTACTACCACTTAGAGTGGATACTTTCGCAAAATGCGGTTAGCCTGTGGCGTAACCTGAAACTTGCCGAACAAAAAGCACTAGGTTTTCTACTAGTTAGATAGCCTCAAATGAAATTATTCTTGTGAAACCAATACTAATTCCCAAGCTGTGAAAATTTTTCTATTTCGCGATGTGAAATGGTCTTTCTATGATTCTACTCATCACTGATAGGAAGCGACCCTAATTAAAGTGAAGAGTAATAGATTCTTCTGTGACGTTTTTAACCTTAAATTAGTTCCCTAATCATCTTAGTCATCACACTGCTCCTAATTCTCACTGATCCGCTCAGTGGATTTGAAAACTATCTTATTTATTTTATTTATTCTATCAAACCAGAAATTTCTCCATTTCTGCTGACGGTCTCTATGTATAAATATTTAACTTGAAAATATTGCCAACAATTTCATTCACTTTCCAAAGCAAAAGAACACTTAATCACCCACAGGTTTCATTTTTTTCTTTTTGATTTTCGGCATCTCATTATGGTAACAATTCTTTAGATTTCCGTTTCCCGCGGAAGCTCTTCATTCTTATACTAATGATGGTAAGATGCCAATGGCGATAGCTTTGTACAAATTTATTTTGGTTCGAATCATTTGTTTATGCCCATCCTACTTTTTTCCAATACAACTGTCAACTTGAGTCCATCTGCGGTACAAGATTTATATCTCCGTTGGGTATCTGATAACTTTATATTTATATGTATGCATGTGTGTTGTTTGATTTTAGTTGTCACTTTGTTTTGTTTGATGATTGCAATGTTTGTTCTTGTTTGCTTTTTGGTTATTTGCTTTGCTGGTTTTCTGATTTAGAACAAATTTTACTTTGTTAAAGAGACAAGCTAACTGATGACAAAGAAAATGTATTGAGTTTGCAGTTTGGGTCAACTGCGGTCATTTGGCATTACTAATGGCATTCTCAAAATGTCTTACTATGTCCTTTGATATGCCTCACTCTTCTTTTATTTATATCATTTTAAACTTTTATCAATTTCAGGAAATTTTGTTCTTGATTATTAGAACACCCACAAAAAAAAAAAAATTTTTTTCTTCGCTCCACACGCATTTTCTGAAAGAATGGGTATAAAAAATAAGATCTGTAAAAAAATCTGGTCATCTGTAGTGCAAAAATGCCATGGAAATTTGACCTAAAGGCTAAAAATGCACTAAAAAATGTAATATGTCTTTATTGGCTAATATCTCCTAAACTAGTAATTTTAAGAGAAATAACGACATAACGACTTTTACTTAGATTGGAGTCAGGAGTAAATTGCCCATATAAAGGGTGTACCTGCTAGTGTCCTTTCAAGGACTTTTAATAAGTCGAAGTAAATTTATTATTTTTCATTTTTTTGTAATGGTCAAATAAAATACTTGCAAAATTATGGATTAGATAAGCTATACATCGTTTGGTAGGATATTAACCACAGTTTAATAATAACATTACATTTTAATTTTACCAACATTTCTGCAATGGTTGGTTGACATAAAACTGGGAAAAACTGTTTTTACATTTCTAAAAACATGCAATATGGTATAGTTCAGGGGTCAAAGCTCTAATTCTCTTCCCTCCAAATGCCTTTTCTGAAAGTTTGGGGGTGAACGACAAGATGTGTACAAAAGTCTAGCCATCTGTAGTGAAAAAATGCCATGGAAATTTGACCTAAAAGCTGAAAATGCACTAAAAAATTGTATATGTCTTTATTGGCTAATATCTCGTAAGCAAGTTTTTCATAGAGAAATAATAACAAAGACTTTTATTAAGAATGGTATCAGGAGTAAATTCTCCATACACATTTTTTTCCTGCGAATGTCCTTTTAAGCACCTTCCATAAGAATGTTTTTTTTCTTATTAGTTCAAATTTTTTTTCTATAGTATAATATGTATATATTTTAGTTAAAAATTTAGTTTTGCCAGGAAACCAGTACTGAACTGTCAAAAAGAAATACATTCATAATAAACGTGTAATTGTGACCTCTAGACCAAGAAATTTAAAATAAAAATACTTCTGATAAGGCACCACAATGGAAAATAAATACAAAAGCGTGTTCTTAATTGGTAAGTCTTTAAAACTAAGTAAATATGGGAAAATAAATAAACAAATTGTTCTACACAGGTAAGAAAAAAAAATGTTTGAATGCAGACGCGCTTCCTAGCAGAAGAGAGGTGTTTAGTGTATTTTTTTATTGCATGCAGTGGAGAAACATAAGAAAAACTTGCCGTCACGAAACACATAAAAAAAAATTATAGATTGCTTAAACAAAAACTGTTCGAAAGAAAACGTTTAATATTGTTTTATAGACTTCACAACATTTCATATTATTATTAAATTTGTTCCGTTACATATTTACCATTTTACTTCAACATAGCTATAAAATTAGAACTGTGCGCCTGAGTTATCTCATAGTGTATGTTTTCAAAAACTAAAAAAAAAAAATTCTCGATTTTACGCCAACCTACCATTGCAAAAGTGTTAATAAATTTAAAATGCAATGTTAAAATGAAACTTTGGGTAATATTTTATCAAACGGTGTAAAACTTATGTAACTCATTACTTTGAAAAAAATTAAAAATTACCTTCGACTTATTAAAAGTCCTTGAAAGGACACTCGCAGGTACAACCTTTATATGGGCAATTTACTCCTGACTCCAATCTAAATAAAAGTCTTTATGCCATTTTTTCCGGTAATATTGCTGGTTTACGAGATATTAGCCAATAAAGACTTATACAATTTTTTAGTGCATTTTCAGCTTTTAGGTCAAATTTCCATGACATTTTTTCACTACAGATGGCTAGACTTTTTTACACATCTTGTCGTTTACCCCGAAACTTTCAGAAAATGCATTTGGAGGGAAGAGAATTAGAACTTTGACCCCTGAACTATACCATATTGCATGTTTTTAGAAATGTAAAAACAGTTTTCTCTCAGTTTTATGTCAACCAACCATTGCAGAAATGTTGGTAAAATTAAAATGTAATGTTATTATTAAACTGTGGTTAATATCCTACCAAACGATGTATAGCTTATCTAATCCATAATTTTGCAAGTATTTTATTTGACCATTACAAAAAAATGAAAAATAAAAAATTTACTTCGACTTATTAAAAGTCCTTGAAAGGACACTAGCAGGTACTACCTTTATATGGGCAATTTACTCCTGACTCCAATCTAAGTAAAAGTCGTTATGTCGTTATTTCTCTTAAAATTACTAGTTTAGGAGATATTAGCCAATAAAGACATATTCCATTTTTTAGTGCATTTTTAGCCTTTAGGTCAAATTTCCATGGCATTTTTGCACTACGGAAGGCCAGATTTTTTTACAGATCTTATTTTTCATCCCCATTCTTTCAGAAATTGCATGTGGAGCGAAATTATTTCATACTTTTTCAAATCCCATACATTCTGTGGGTGTTCTATTGATTATAGATTTTACAGTTTTTAAAGTAGAAATTATAATTCAATCATGGCAAAAAATTGAGTAAGAAGTAAAAAAATAAAATAAAATGAAATAAAATAAAATAAAAAAATAAAATAAAATAAAATAAAATAAAAATAAAATTAAAAAAATAGAATAAAATAAAATAAAATAAAATGAAATAAAATAAAAAAAAAATAAAAAAAAAAATAAAAAAAAATAAAAAAAAAAAATAAAAAATAAAATAAAAAAAAAAAAATAAAAATAAAATAAAATGAAATAAAATAAAATAAAAAAATAAAATAAAATAAAAATAAAATTAAAAAAATTGAATAAAATAAAATGAAATAAAATAATAAATAAAATAAAATAAAAAAAAAATAAAATAAAATAAAACAGAGATATATGGGGAAATCCGCCAAACTTTGGTTTTTTTGGAGAAAAAATTTTTTTTTTGAAACATGGTAGCACGCAAATATGTTTTTGTTAGGAACTTTGGGGGGTAAATTGGAGCTATAGTGCACCGCCGTTACTCGTCTTACATAATGCCTCAAAAAAATATATTAAAAAAATTGAGCAAAATATATATAAATTGAGGTCGCAATGTTAAATATACATTTAGTTCAACACTTCTGCACCGATCATATTGAAATTTTAGCAAAATATGGAGATATATGTAACCGTTAGTTATGTAAAATTTTTTTGATACACGAGACCCGGTTTTGTATATATCGGTAAAAATATAAACCCGAATAACCGTCAAATATTTTTTACTGCAAATTTTGAAGCACATTTATTTTAACACCCTTTTACCGATTCCCTTGAAATTTTAAAATCATATAGATATGTAAGAGAAGTATGTTTAGGTAAACAAATTTTGATACCCGAGATCCGGTTTTGGAGATATTAATAAAAATAAAAACCCGAAAAACCTTACTTTTTTTTACTTATTTCAACACTCCTTAACCGATTGTGTTGAAATTTTATCAGAATGTGCATATCTATGTGGGGTATACTTAGGTAAAATTTTGTTAATATCCGAAACCCGGTTTCAGAGATATCGCCAAAAATATGAAACCGGGTAACCGACAAATAATTTGTTTACCTACAATATGGGTATCAAACAAAAGGTATTTTAAAGAGATTTAAGGTACTGTAGTTGTCATGTCCATATTTCCACATCTTAAGAGGTGTCGGCTGATTTATGGACCCAGGGACCCATAAAACATTATTGAAATATATGAGTATCAAACGAGAGGAAGATGCGAGAAACATAATATAGGTGGAGTATATGATGGAAAAATTACTATTAAAAAATAAAGGAAGTTTTTTATATTTGAAACAACCAAGTTATTTATTCAAAAATCTACATTATATTCATATAACAATTAATGTATGTACATATGTACATATGTGGGTTTTTATTATATTCATTCAATGACCAGCAAAATATCTTTTGGAATCTTTATAGTCAATATTGTATCAAACTACAATTTTGCATAAACAAAAAAAATTGATATCTTTTGCTAAAAATAGTATGCTTATCGTCGAAATTGTATAAAATTTACAATATCGAAAAACAAAAACAAAAAAATAAATAAAAGAAACTACTAATCCTGCAAAGGCTTCTTAATGATATCAATACTTTTGTTACCAAGTACTACAATATACATACATAACAATTTTTTTTTCTTTTTACTAGCATAACTTTTTGTATCAATGCTTTTGCAAATTTTTCTTTTGGTAGCTACTTTTTCAAAACCCCAACTCCTTGGTTCTAAAGAAAAATGGAGAAAAGGCTGGTGAAAAACACTACTATTTTTTTTTGTAAATTTTTGTACCATATTTATGCTCCTTTTCATTTACTTTTAAATAAAACCAGGTTTAAAAAAAAAAAAAAAAATTGTCTACACTTTTTGACGATTGCCAATTTTTGTCGAAAATTTCGTAAATTTGTGCGTTGTACAAACATCAATAACTTTCCTTGCGTGAATATTCCCAGATGAGGCAATTGATGGTATACTACTGTGGTGTAGAGTAAAAATTAACAAAAGGGTATAAAGTGATAAAAGTAAAATTGTAGCTGTGTCCACAAAAAAACATGCTCCTGAAAAAAATTTACGCAACCAAGCGCTTCCACTTTTCTGCCTCTACCTTCACAACTGAAAGGGGCACATCGAATTTGAAGCCATAGGTATTTTTAGTCCCTGATAGGCTATCATCGTGCATAATCCAAATTTCAATACTCAGTTGCCTCAAAAAGCTATAAGCAAAAAACTGCCAATATTGAAAATGACAAAAAAAAAAGTATCGCTACTTTGATTGATGATAATTTTGAGTATTGGAGGGGCACATTAATTGTGCACATACTTTTAGAATCTCCATCTCAAAAACAACCTTCAGTTTAAATTTCAAAGCGTTTCAGCTGTGCCTCAAAATTTTATCGAAGAAATTCAAAAAAAAAAATCAAGAGTATCGCTTGAAAAAGTGTAAAAATCGACGTTTTTCAGGTTTCAAAGTTCTCCAAAAACTTGCTATCAGCTTTTCTGATTTTTAATATCATCAGACCGGATAGTCAATAGGTCGAACTGAATGTCCCTGTACATTCTTCTGGCCTTAAGCTATTTGCTCGTGTGTAGCAGCCAAGTATCCAAAAAAGTAAAAGTTTTTGGGATTTGCCCATATAGCAATAAAAAGAAGACGGTACGTAAATAAAACGACGAATAGGCAGATTCGTCCTGTTTGCTATAATAACAACAATTGTGTAACTCAACGTTTTCAGCTTACAAAGTTATATATAAACATGTGAGATCAATTATAAAGCACGCTAAATATGAAAAATTGCTCAACCCCAATGAACTGTTAATAGTTTTCTATTTCTCTTTTTCGCTTATTCTAGTTTGATATACAACTATGTACATGTTTTTGGCACAATTTATTATTGTTGGTAGTGTATTCGCCGCCACCACAAAATGTCATTAGCAAATATATTCCATAAATCAAAATGCAACGAAATACACCACGAAACGCGAACACTCCATGCAGCTGCCATATGAAATGATGAACTGTTTTCTGACAGTGACATTTCCAAAACGACAGCAACAAGCACATACAACAATGTACCTACAACTATGTAGAGAAAGCGATATCAGCAATGATGAAAAGAGCAAAATAACAACAGCTGTAGTTGCTGATTGGACATTGAATGAGCCAGTGAAAAGCGAAACTATCATCAATATGCTTGTTAAGAGCAAAGTGAGCACAGCAGAGAATGTCGAGCGAATGGATTGGAGAGTGTGTGTGTGTGTTTGGTGAAGAACAAGATCAAATGTGGTGGCAGTTTGTTGGGTGGTGAAAATGAGTATAGCAACAATTTATTTCCAACATTAGTAATATTGGCTATTTCACTTGTAGCAACAATGACAACATTGTTACTACAGCACAGCGCAACAACAATGTTGTTTGCAATCGCCAAGAGGCAGCTGCGTCATTCAATGATATTAACTTCTACAGTTTTGGGGGCACGTTGACAGCAAATCACAGTTTGCCGACAGCAAACAACATTAAGGTGGGGTGATAAATTGCAGCAAGTCAAAGGCAGCCAGCAACATTTCTCTCGCTCTAAGTAGTGTTGGTGACAGCAAAAGCAAATGCAATTCGTGAGGAAAATATTAAAACACACAATTTGGCAGTGCGTATAGCTTTATACCATTCATGATGTGAGTGATGGTATGGGTGGAGTCGCAAAATGTTTGGGGCTAGCTTCTTTTCATAATCGCTCTCAATTAGACTACGCTGCAGAGTTTTTATGGCTGTTGAGGTCTTATTGTTGCATTTTTGTTTAAACTTTGTGCTGTTTCACTCCAAGCCTTTCTGCTTCGTTTTGCAGGTAATTCTGAGTATATTCTGGGGGTAATAAGGAGTCATCAAGTGGTGGTCCCGGGTAATCTGATCTTTAGCTTCGAAGCGATTGCAACTCTTTGTCTCCTACCCAGTCTCTGATATCCAATGACTAGATGATTTCCTGTACCTGCAACTGTTCCTTTTTTCGTGTTCACGTTTTTATTCCTCAATGTTCTTATTGCTTTTTTTGTTCCTGTTACAGTTCCAGCATCTGTTCCAGTTTCCCATTGATGTTCTTTTCCAATTTAATTTTTCGTTTTAGTTTTTCTGTGCCTTTTTCAACTATACCGTTCTTCATAATTTTTTTTCTCGAAAAGTTGCTAGTCTTGGCCTTGTACTTAACTTTCCCTAGAAATATCTCAATTTTCTTTATTTCCTGCCGGCCAATTTTTCTCGGCGAGGTCACACGTGTTCGAGATTTTACGATCCAGCTGACGTAGTTGCATATGCAGACAATATTCCAATGCCAACAATAAAATTGCACACAAGAATATAAAAAATGCAATCACAAAAAAAAAAAAAAAAAAAAAATCCAAATCAGCCAGCAAAGAGATGCAGCAGCAACATTCACAATTCGTTTCGTTACTTTGTATCATTACACCCGCACAACTTTTTCTTTTTTTGCATAACTTTACTCGATATTTTTTCCTTCGATTTTATTGTTCTTTGTTTGTGTAGTTTTTTTAGTGCCTTACTTTTAATCCGATTGTGTTGCATAACATTTCTCGTATTTTTGCTGTTAGACCTCACACCATGCCGACGACTATGTGAGCGTGAGTAAAACATAAATAAAATGCAGTGAAGCAGCAGATATCGCTCGTTTTGTTTTTGTGCAGCAAGTACCATGTTGCATAGGATTTACGAAATAATTTCAGAACGAAACAGAAATAAAGTTTTTATCACTTTTTGGGCTTTGGTGTTATGTTAAAAAGAAAACATAAAAAAACTCAAATTTAAGTAGCATCTAAAACACTCAGAGTTTCGGATACATTTTTGTTCATTGCCTGACTTGTGCAGTGATTAGATGGTTCTTTTTTATACCCAGCGTACTAGTACTAGTACAAGGGTATTATAATTTTGTCCACTTAACGGTACTATGTAACGGCGCAAAATAATCGAGTTAGATATACATAGAGTTCCATATATGAAAGTTCTTAGGTTGAAAAGAGGAATTGATTAAGGCATGTCCGTCCGTCTGTCCGTCCGTGTACACGATAACTTGAATAAAAATTGAGACATTTGCATAACATTTTTCATACAGGTTACTTTCTGGCCAAGGTAGGTTGCTATTGAAAATGGGTGAAATCGGATGATAACCACGCCCCCTTTTTCGAAATCGAAAATTTCGAAAATCACATAAATTGACATAACTTTCCTCAAAACTGATATATTTGCATGGAATTTGGTGTATTGGTTACTTTCTGCCCAAGGTAGGCTGCTATTGAAAATGGACGAAATCGAATTATAACCACGCCCCCATTTTCGATATCGAAAATTTTGAAAATCACATAAATTGACATAACTTTCCTCAAAACTGATATATTTGCATGGAATTTGGTGTATTGGTTACTTTCTGCCCAAGGTAGGCTGCTATTGAAAATGGACGAAATCGAATTATAACCACGCCCCCATTTTCGATATCGAAAATTTTGAAAATCACATAAATTAACATAGCTTGGGTAAAAACTGAGACATTTGCATGGAATTTGTTAGGCAGGCTACTTTCTGGCCAAGGTGAGCTGCTGTGAAAATTGTCGAAATCGGATGATAACCACGCCCACTTTTTCGATATCGAAAATCACATAAATTAACACAAGTTGAGTAAAACTTGAAATATTCGCATGAAATTTGGTACACAGGTTACTTTCCGGCCCAAGCAGGTTGGTGTTTAAAATGGGCGAAATCTGATGACAACCACGCCCCTTTTTGTGATATAGAAAATTTCAAATAAGATTCTATATCATTGCCAAGTCATGGTATTTGTATCTCGTTCTGAAAACTAACGCTGAGTATTTAATGTTCGGTTCACCCGAACTTAGACTTCCTTACTTGTTTTTCTATGACTCATGTGATTTGTTTAATTTTTTTGAAGTGGCGGATAGCGCATAAAATATTGCCTCGTAACGGTTAGAAGATATGTAGAAAAGAAATCGGGATAGATCGAAAGATCTATTTAAAAATAGGTTACCCAGGCCTGTTTCAAACTGGTTAAATTTCCCCTTTTTTCGATATCGAAAATTTCGAAGGGCGTATAAAATGAGAAACCTTACTTGTTGAAACTGCTCTTCCAATGCCAAGTTGCAGAAATCCTTGATGGCACAGCTTATCGACTATATTTATTACTCGATAAATATTTTCCCAGTGCACCTCATGGCACATTGGCATTCTCGAGCTACGACTTCGAAATAGTGCGCTGAGTGACTTCTGAAATCCACTTCAGAAAAATTGTACGGTGAATAGGGACATAACTGGTTTGATGAACATGAAATAACCAAGCTTCGGTCCTCTTTTTTACAAAATGTATAGGCATTGATAACGAGGTCAGAGTCTTGAAAGAAAACTCAAGCGATACTCATGTAAGCTCACATCCCAGCAGCGCAATCTGAGGGGCTGGTTCACTGTGATTTTGGTGTTACAAGTGTAGGTACAAGAGGTAAAGAGATGTTTAATGTCATAAAGTGAGATAATGATGCGAGACAAGTACTTGAAGTGCTGGGGTTGAATCTCATAATTTCATCTAATTTTTTTTTTTTTTGTTCGATGTCAAGATATGATCTGACGGATCTGTCTACCGACTCGGTGTAGAGGTGCTTGCCTGTGGTTATGTAGATCAAAAGGTTGGGTGATACTGTGCCGGATCTTATCATAGTGCTTGCGGAGATGCTTTCTTATGTCCATAGACGGAAGATTGTCATCCAAAAGATGCCAGTTTGTATAACTAGGATTATGGCGTTTTAGTAGTGGCTGTCTGCTTTAAACTCTTTAGTCTCTCGATGGAAGTTAGACTTAGAGTAAGTAAGAAGAGATCTCTTGTTAGTGCCTTTGAGGGTAATGGGGGTGCATGAAAGGTGAAAGTAAAGCCGTTGTTAAACGTCACACCCAAGATTTTTGGCTGAAGCAGATCGCAGAAGATGATTTTCTTTCAGCACTTATTATTGTTGTTATTATTATAAACCCAAAATAAAGGTTAGTCTTATTGCAAGGTTCCTGTATTAACGATTACACTTGGAGCTCATTCTGCAAACCGTATAATGCGGACATGTAAATTATTTTTGGTTAAAGGCTCCAACCTTCCTAAGCTTATAACCAAATGTAACCACATATCTCATCCATTATATTCCGCATATGCAAAAAGAGTGCAACACATACAAACAAACTTTTGAAGCTGTGTTTGTACTTAACTCTAAAGCTTCGAAAACAAAATACACTTTGACCTCAATAAAATTTTGTTATTTTCCCTTTTACTGTGAAATTAAATGGCGCACCTTTATGCGGTTGTCATAAAATACCGAAGTCGCAGCAAAAACGCAATTGATAACATTCGTGCACATGCCATATAGAAGTGCATACACATTAGGGTGTGCTTGATAATATTTGGTTGTTCATAAGCATGGTTGGAGGCTAAGCAGTTTTGCGATCTAGTATTTCAGGAAGTACTAAACCTTCAATGTTTGGCCTCTCAAGTACATCTAGGGAAATTTAAGGACAGACAGGTAACTAAGAGGACGAAAGGATACAAAATGACATGGCAAAGGTATTAAAGGGTTTCGAAACTCGGTGGCGGGTATGAACTCTAGACAATAGCAGAAGCTATAATATCCTTGGAGACATGATTTTTTTGAGGGTATCGTCCTAATAGATAGTTTACAATTTACAAGGACTGCTAAAAAATGGAACATGGAGCTTGGGCAGGACTTTAATCTGAGTGTCTGCAAGTCCAATATCCATATCAACTCACTGACACAACTAGATTTTCATGGCATATGAAGGTCATATCTTCGTTAACAGCCAAGTTGTTTTAAAGCAATTAAAACTAATAAAATCCGATATAATACGGTCTTCATATATATGGGAAAAAAATCGTTGATCAAGTGACTAGGAGGAGGAGGGCAACTTCCAGTGTCCGCTGTAGGGAAGGCTCTTCAATAAAATCAAAGATTATATTTTGAAGGCAACGAATTTACTATGGACTAACAGGCACAAGCCGTGCCATTTCTGGGTAACCTCCTATCTACTAATTAGAAAACTTTTGGAAAATGAAATAAATTTCGTTTTTTTTTTCAAGCAGTATAGTTACAAGATAAACTCAGGAGTTTTGACGAACTATTAGATCTTAAAAGAACAAACTTATTTGTCTGCCGCAAGCAGAAGTCTCGGAGCAGGGACAAATGTGGTGAAAGCAAATGTTAACCGTAGATTTTACTTAACCTAAGTCAGTTTAAAACTTCAATTTTCTGGTCTTTATATCTTTTGTCAAATATTGTGAGCCGGGGAGCTACTCTCCTCATCTGCTTTTGAAACTTTTCACGCTCTTCAGAATATTTCTATGAGCAGTCTTCCTTTGCAGTTCACTCCGAAATGATGCGCACCCTAACATACACATTTATGCACACGCACACGCACACAAGGGCATACCTATAAAACCCTGAACGTGTATACAGGAAGTAAGACAGACACTGGATTCCAGTTAAATTGAGCGTAATGCACATTGCATGTTGATTTATATGTAAATAAAAGAGGTATATTTGCATGCATGCATGTATGAATGTTGATGCGCCTTTCGGTGCCACACCCAATGGCAATGCTCGTGGCACAAACAGCGGAAAATGCACAATGGTGCCAAAGTGCAACGGTTGCCAGATCGCCCTTTAGTGAGGTAACCATTTGGAAAAAAAAAAAAAATTTTAAAATGTTGAAACGAAGCCAAATGGCGCTACAAAATACACTATTGTTGCCACCTAAATGTACTTAGCAATGTATGTATGAGTGTGCGTGTGTATGTGTGACACCCACAAATACAAATATAATATGTGAAATTAGAGCAAAACAAAAATAGCAATGAACATAATATATTAACTACATAAATTTAAATGCAGTTTATGTGCCTGTAAAAATGGGAGCGAAACGCATTTTCACTGCCACAATGAGGCGAAAAATGTGAAAAGACGCATGTATGTGTATTAGACTGACTAAACAAATTTTTTTTTTGTTTTAAATATTATTGATATTGATTCATAAAATGGCGAAAAAAAATTATTTTCTTTTCAAACATCTTTATATTAAATTCAAGAAGTCTATCGAAAAAAACATTTTCATCATATGCGCCGTTTCATATTAATCAAGTTGTGAAGATTGTTGAAAATTTCAGAACTTGGTTTTCAATTCATTCACGAATATTTCAGTACATTCTTTGACGAGTTTATTCGCGAATGGCAACACTAACAAAAATATTGCATTCACATTCGTGAATAAGAACGCGTATAAGTCTCTACATCGTTCGTGTTAGAGAATTAATTCACGAATCAAAGCAAGAGCGTTCTTTGTGTGGTTCATCTTCAGTAGCGAATTAATATATGTACTCTGTGAAATATTCGCAGAAGGTAGATGTAGATTATTTGAAAAATTCCACTGAAGGTATGCCAAAACGAAATTTGAAATTCGAAAAGGCTTCTTGCTGGTTTTTTTGGCATCGTTATTCTGATAGCTACATATACTTAAATAAAAAAAATATGTTTCCCAGTCTAATATACATATATGAGTGCTATTTGATATTTATATGCAAATAAAAATATATGTTTATATAAACGTGTTCAAAAGTTTGGAGCTAAAGCTGGTAGCAACTTCTCTTTAGTTAGTGGCTCAGCTGCCTTTTTGGGAATTTATTATGGTATAATATCAAATAACACAATTCAAAGCCGTTTTTGAAAACGAATTCTACTTCAGAAAAAAGGAGCGTTTAAAAATCCCACGCAGCATTTTATGAAGTAATGAATCATATACAAGTCTTTATAGAGTCTCTTGGATAATTGAAATAATCATAAATGTGGTAATTTTCTGATCAGAAAAGACCGCCACATCGGTAGAAAATACCACTATGCCGCAGACCTTCTTGTTGAACATTTTTTGAAACATTTCTTTGATCAGTTTCTAGTATTTAGATAACATTTGTGAGTAGTCTTGAAGTAAGTTTTATGTACATACATACATATGTATGTTTTGAACCTTTTCAGTTGTATCTTATTGTAGTATACTCGTATATTAGCCCTTTCGAAACTGCTTACAACGGCATAAATTATTGCTGCATTCATAATTTTAAACTAAATAACTATATACAGTGTAGTAATATATAGGCGTGCACCCACCCTCAAATTAATATACATACATACATATGTACAAATACTCATGAAAATGCTTAAAAGCCGATGCCCTTGTCGTTGTTGTTGTTGTTAGCAGTGCTTCGCCCTGCCCAAAGGGCCAGAACACTCCTAGTTGTCATCGGGCTCTTCTAACGGAAGTCCAAGGAAACGCGCTGTTTCAACAGGGTTGGACCAAAGTGATAAGGGAGTTAGAAGAGTATGTTCCGAAGAACACGAAAAGAGATGTTGCGTGTCATGGGGGGCCATACCGCATGCAGGGCATGTGTTAGGTATGGTAGGGTTCAGTCTGGACAAATAGGAGTTCAGCATATTGCAATATCCAGACCGAAGCTGAGCCAGCATGACTCTAGTCTCCCTCGGAAGGACACGTTCTTCCTCAGCAAGAACGGGTGGTTGGGCACCAATAACGGGGTTCACAGGCCGGGATCTGAGGGATCTGTCCACCGACTCAGTGTGGAGGTCCTTTAGGGCCCGCCTATGGTCCCGCAGATCAAACGGCAACGAGATGTGATGCCGGATCTCATCATAATGCTTCCGGAGATGCTTCCTTATGTCTCTAGTGGGCGGAGTTTCATCCAATAGCTGTCGATTTGGATGACTGGGACGGTGGCAGTTCAGAAGGAACTGCCTACTTAGAAGTTCCGCATGCTCGCGAATGTTGAGCATTTGAGCCTCCTGGTGGAGATGAGACTCAGGAGACATAAGCAAACAACCCGTTGCAGTTCTGATGGCGGTGTTTTGGCAGACCTGCAATTTCCTCCAGTGGGTGTCGTGAAGGTTAGGCGACCATATGGGCGCAGCATAATCAATAACCGGTCGGCCAATAGCCTTATAGGTGACCAGCAACGTTTCTTTGTCTTTGCCCCAAGTACTGCCGGCCAGTGACTTGAGGATCTTGTTGCGGCTTTGTACCTTTGAAGCTATTGCGGTGGCATGATTAGCGAAGGTGAGGCTATTGTCGAATGTAACCCCTAGAATTTTGGGGTGGTTGACAGTAGGTAGTGGAACACCATCTACGTGGACATCCAACTCCTGCCCCATCTGCGCATTCCACGTAGTGAATAGGGTCGCTGTCGATTTAGTCGGGGACAGTGTCAGGTTCCGCTCTGTGAAGAAGCAGGAAAGGTCGCGCAGGTAGTCATTCAGTCTCGTACAAAGTTCGTCTGTCGAAGGTCCTTTGCCCGTGGCCATCACGGTGCAGTCGTCAGCGTACGAAACGATGGAGACCCCCTCTGGTGGGGGAGGGAGGCTCGAGATGTAGAAGTTAAACCGAAGGGGTGAAAGAACACCACCCTGCGGAACCCCTTGTCTAATTCTTCTAGGTCTACATCTCTCGTTTCGGAACTGCACTGACGCCAGCCGACCGTTCAGGTAGTTAGCGGTCCACCTTTTTAGGCCGGCAGGAAGCGGTGTCTCCTCCAGGTCTTCAAGGAGTGTGGCGTGGTTGACCGTGTCGAAGGCTTTCGACAGGTCAAGTGCCACGAGAACCGTCCTGTGGTTTGGTTGGTGTTGGTTCAAACCGAAGTTAATCTGCGTCGTGATGGCGTTCAAAGCTGATGTTGTGCTATGGTTTTTACGGAAGCCATGTTGATGATTGGCCAGCTGCAGGTTTGCAGTATAATATGGGAGCAGAATAGCCTCTAACAACTTCACTACCGGCGAAAGGAGAGATATCGGACGATAAGAGTCTCCTTGATTTGCCGGCTTCCCAGGTTTTAGGAGGGGGACCACAGTCGCATGTTTCCAGATATCTGGTATAACGAAGGTGGACAGTGAGATTTTGAATAGAGCCGCCAAGTACTTGTGCCCCTCGTGGCCTAGGTGTTTCAGCATCTTCATGGCAATTCCGTCGGGTCCGAGTGATCTTGAAGGTTTGGCCTTCTTTATAGCTTCCTTGACCTCTGCAGCGGAGACGACAATGGGCGCGGCTGTGTGTTTGTGTTTGTGCGCGCGTCGGATGGCTTTTCTCTTAGCCCTATCCGCAGGAGAATGCAGTATAAATTGCCGGCAGAATGCGCTCGCGCATTTCCTGGGGTCCGACTTGACGTTATCGCCGAAAGCAATGGCGACCTTGTCATTGTATTTGGTCGGGTTGGATAGGGCCTTGACTGTCGACCATAATTTGCCGACCCCGCCGGAGAGGTTGCATGACTCTAGGTGTTCTTTCCACTTCTTCAATTTATGTTCATTGACAGTCCGACGGATTTCTGCGTTGAGATCCTTTATTCTTGGATCTGCGGGGTTCAAGAGTCTCACTTGGTCACGTTCTCTTGCCATTGCCGCTGCTTCCGCAGGGAAATTCGGCCGAATTTCCGGGATTCTGCCAGCAGGGATGAAGCGGCCAGAGGCTGAATCGATGACTTTGCGAAACTCTTTCTCACCTTTGCATACGTCCGTCGGTGTGGGTAGGTCAGCGAAGGAGTGCTCTGTAAAGTCCGTGAAGCGGTCCCAGTCCGCTTTACTAAAGTTAATGTACGTTCGTTTTTCTGTCGTTATGAAGTCGGACGGTCGTTCGATGTCTAGTAGGATGGGTAGGTGGTCAGATGCCAGTGTAAGCATAGGTTGCCAGTTAACGTGGTTGATAAGGCCCGCACTTGAAATGGAGATGTCTGGCGAACTGTGGCAGTTACCTACCACCATAGTGGGGGCATCTCCATTCAATGTACAGAATGCCGAATTATCTATTTGCTCTGCGAGTGCGTGCCCTCTGCTATCTGCTGGCAAGTTGGAGTGCCAGAGATCGTGATGTGCGTTGAAATCACCTAAGATGAGGCAGTTATCGCCCCTTAGCAACGCACTAATATCAGGGCGATAATCACGGGGACAGCACGTAACAGGGGGAATGTATATATTTAACACTCGCAGGTCGACGTCGCCTGTCCGGACTGCTATGCCCTGGCATTCTAGGGTAGAGTCCCTGGGGTCAACGTCAGGGGCAAACAGATTATATTGTACAGTATGGTGTGTAATGAATGCGAGGCCGCCCCCATGACCGCTGGGACGGTCTTTCCTATGTACGTTGTACCCATCACGAGTACGTAAGTCCGAGTTAGCATTCAGTTTGGTCTCCTGAATGGCGGCCAGTTTAATGTTGTTCGACTTCATAAAGTCTGTTATCTCCGCGATCTTACCAGCTAACCCGTTGCAGTTCAGCTGTAGGATTTTGAAGTGTGTCGGGAGGGAGGGTGGAGGCATGCTGGGGGTAAGGGACGGATGCGGTTGCCTAGGTGGAGGTGGGCATAGTCCCAAGCTGTGACGCAGTCGAGGGTTCAGCGCGTCTTGGCCGATGTTGTGTGGCGTGGAGGGCGGCTGAGTACTGCAGCAAGGGGCAATAAATGCATCCGTCCAAAGGTTCCTGTTTGCGAGCCCAGAGCACATATGGATGTGGCACAGGCCAAGGCAGTTATTGCACTTAACCGATGCCGCAGGCGTATATAGTCTTTGCCGACAAACAGTGCACGTGGTGAAAGGTACGAGGAGGTTATGTTCCTGACCCACGTGCATGCTGGAAGTAGGGGGGGACGAGAGTGGGGACTGAGGTGAGGCGGGAGCAGCAAGGCTGCAGGTCGTGAAGACCGGGCCACTGTCGTGGCCATTTGATGGTGGTAGGTGCGGTGTGTGTGCGCCGGAGCGACGAGAACCGCGCCCTGCAGCCTTGCTGCTCCCGCCTCACTCGACCCCTCACTCGATGCCCTTCACTCGACCCACTTACCGGCACAAATTTTTATTTACAACCAACAGCAGCCACTTACATGGCACTAAATCGCGACCACGGCGTATAAGTAACATTTATGGCTAACTATGCAGCTTGTTGTTGGTATGCAAGATATACAACCGCGCCGTAACCGTGGGTTTGATCTAAGAAAGTAAAGTAAAGGCACCAGGAACTCATGTAACCCTAATAGAAAACATCGAGTAGCATCGAACATACGAGTTGAAATTCTGCCGATTTTCAGATGAGAGGACTGGTGCCTCTTATTCATACATGCTCTTTGTGTGAAGTATGAGGTTTGATGTTTGATGTTCGATATTTGATGTTTGAGGTTTCATAGTCGATTTTTAAAGATCATTATTTGCTTTTTAAATTTCAATATTTTGTTTCTAAAACTAGTGTCGTTATTTCAAATCGGTTGTATTCCTTGTTTATAAGCACTTCACTTTGTTTAACGTGCGTATACTCTGAAAATGCGCGTTTGCTCAACACTTTGTTTATTGCGTTACATTTTCGTTCATTTAAAATTTTCCAATTTTACTCATCATTTTCGTTTTTTGTTTCTAGAACAACTTTTGCTACACATACATACATATGTGTATGTGTGTGTATGTTGCTGTACTCAAATTTTGCAATTTATAGTTACCGTTGGCAATTTAACTTTTTGTTTTGCCACTTTTAAGTGCCGCACAAAACTGCATTCATCAATTTGCATGTGCTAGTAGTTCGCTTAGCCAAGGTTAATAACTTCCAATATCATGAGCTCGACATTTGACGGCCACACAAACTAACTAACTGCGCGCATGAATGACGAGCTGTCATGCAAAATGCCTGCTTTTGGCACAGTTTATGCCCAGCTCGTTATTCGGCTCAAATGCGGAAGGGGGGTAATTTTTTTTTTTTTGTATTTTTTGTTATCGTTAAGCTGTTGCAGTAAAGAAATTTGCTAAGTACTTACATATGTATGTAAATATTTTTTTTTTTTTTTGCAAATGCAATATATGTATTTAAGCATTTCACTCACCACTCTTTCAATGTACCATAATTACTTACGAAATGTGGATGAGGCACATTAGCTGAGTGGGTTTCAAAGTAAAATTGTTATTTCAGTGTGTCAGCCTTGAAGGATAAGAGGAAACGCATATCTGAGGTACATAATTGATAGAGTATGCATGAGCGTATGAAATTAGTTAACGTTTGTGGCGGAAATTTTTAACTAACGTTTAGGGCCTCTTGCTCACTGCGAATTTCCTCAAAAATCGATGGCAAGACTACCCTCGTTTTTAAAGAATATTCCGTTACATCATTCTGAGCGCCATCTAGCGGAAGTTTATTTTCTACAAATTGTTCGTCAACGTGTCCTGAACTATTTGTTATGCTAAGTTTCAAGCCCCTAAGTTAACTAAAAATAATTTCTAAGATTCCAAAATGTTGAGTGGAAAGAAGAGAAAAAACCAAAGAATAGGATGTGGTTGTTGTTGCTGTTTTCAAAAGAATAAAATACTTCCCGAAGGTTTGGGGAATGTTGCCGAAAGTGGCAGTTCTTTTCTCGATATGAACTCGACACGCTCTGGTACTCTCGACGACTGTCTCGGAGGCGATGTTGTTTGATCAGTTGAATTTTCTAAGTCATCTTGCTAGTCTGATTTTAGTCACCTCTTGGAGTTACTACTACTAGACACCATCCACTCCGATTTCAAAAGACTGTTCCCAGAACCAATCCGCATTTAAAGTACAGACGAAATTTGTTTACTTTGTGCCTTTGTGCTTGAAGTCTTTGATACTTGCATCAAACTGAAAGGCCATACATGATCTCTAACCTTATATCAAAACAGGTATGATGGCGGTCTTAGAGACCATTAAAGGACCTCCCTCACTTTGAGTCGGTTTGCTGTCCTTACAAATATTTTAGGAATCAAGTCCACTGGCTATGGCGATTGCATTGATGATCAGGGCCTTCAACAGCATTGAGCATCCATCTGTATTTTGGGGACTAAAATCCAATTCCTAGCAAAAAAGTTTTAAGATATGAAAGCTCTTTTGTAAGTTTATCCCTTAAAAAAAATAAAATAATTGCACGCAATAATTTATTGTTAAACCTTGTTCTTGGTATTCGTTATAACTGTGACAGAAAGCGTTCAAAAAAATTTATTTTCTTTCCTTTACAATAAATATCTCTACATTCATAAACTAGGCAAATAGTTTTGCTGACTTGGCATTTTATATTTCTTATTAAATAATCGTTTTTTGTATTTCTAAATACCTATTTCCTTTATTTTGCATTCCATTATTATTTCTATTCTAGTCATTAGAACTCCGCTTAGTCATCATGATTCTGCAGAATTCCACTTTTTAACTATTCAAATATAATAACAAACCGCAAGCAAAAGCAATTTCATTTGTAAAAGTGCTTACTACAACAACAGAAACAATATAATTAAATTCAACCTAGCCATACGTATGCACAGAGATTAAATTATTTAAATAAACAAGTGGTATCAGATGCCTACATGGAGAATTTTTGCAAAGCCAAGCAAAGTACTCACATGCATATGTATGTATGTATGTATTTAGAAATATTTGCTAGTGTAGAGGCATCAGATTTGAAGCAGAAATAAAAGTATTTTTCATAAAGAAAATTTTATATTTTTAGGAAAACATGTGAAAATACGAATTTTATTTAGACAAATTTGTGTGCATTAATCTCTACACACAATTGCTTGTAGGAATCATTACTAAACCAATAAAATTCAAATTATCAGTTTTTAGAATTTGTTTCTGTCTATCTTTATGTTTGCTCGCAGATCACTCAAAAACAGCTTGAAATAATTGAGTACAACTTTCTTAATTGTTTTAGTAGACATCTAACTTAAAATAACAGGTATATATTATTTCGATTACTCTACCGGTTTAGGAGTTATGGACCCATATGTTGATCAGGCGTGACCAAAACTATGTTACACCAAGACGTCTAATCTGAAAGGTGGTGGATTTAGAGTACACAGTTCATGGCAGATTCAGTCAGTGCTTGATAGAACCTTCAGAATAACCTTCTATCTGTATCCGAACATATTCCACATAGAAGCTGATGAATGTGCTTTAAAAGCTGTTCCCCTAAGACCCAATACGAAATTGATACTCTCCCACACTCACAAGCTGCCACTACTATTTTTCATAAAAAATTGAAAAGTGCTCGTCTCCGTCTCACATGTTGTTGCAAATGAGCCACTCTCAAAGCTTTGCAAATTCTTGTATGCTAATTGGCTCCACTTTGATTTGCTTTGGGATTAAGAGAGCAACAAATTTTGTGAGAATAATTTTTCATTTTGCCAGTCACAGTTCTACCTGTTTTAAGCTAAAACACTAGAGAGTCAATCCATATATTAAACAAATAGGAAAATATTGAGCTTCGTTTTGTTTTCTTTGCTTTTTAGGCACACAATTTATGATTTGTTGGTTTCATCTCTTTTGCTAAAATAGTTTACAGAGTAATCCCAAGGTAAGTTTAGATTGCTTATCAATGTGGTGAATACTAACTGAGCTCACAAGGAGGAATTTAATTAAAATGCTTTACGAGTACTTCATATGTTCTATTCAAATGTTACAATTTTTTGGAATAAAAGGCAATTCGTTTGTTTGATTATTCGTTTGATTGATTGTTTGTTCTTCCGAGAAAGTACAAAAACTAATTTAAGCTAGTAAGAGATTTAAGTACTGGATAGCAATATATTGTTATAGCCAACGGCGTGCTTTGGGGGAATGGTTACGGTAGGTGGAGTGTAATAGAGCTCACGGATTTATTTTGAAAAAAAAAAAAAAAATATAAATAAAAATAAAGTACACCATTTTACAATTTCCAATTTTAACTTTTCACTTCATGCATTTATTCAAGATATGTTATAATCGATTTTGTAATTTATAAATTTGCTCATTTGAATTGTTTACAAAAAATAAATAAAAAAAAAAATCCAATTAACTTTGTGAATTTTTTTAAAATTATTTTTGCAAATTATCAATGTATAACGATCAGATTTTTTTAAATTAATAAAACCTGAACAGTGGCGACTTTTTCGAAAGCAATCAAATTATTTCATTAATTAGTTTCTGATTACTCAGTTTGCTTTACATTGAAATCTTATCAAATTAAATTAAAAAATAGTCAAAATATGATTAATCACAAAATTAATTATTTAATTTTTTATTTATGAATTAATCAAACTGAGATTGATTGCATAACCGTTGTTCATTTCAACACCCTTCTTTCAATTTTAAATTATTATGATTTAATATAAATTAAAGTGTGAAGATAAGTATTAGGGTGGGTCAGTCGGTGAGTTTGTCATTTTACATAGATGTATGAAAAATAAAATGAATGAAAAATCTCGGAATACGCACAATAATAATGACTTTCAATGGGTTTTTTTTGCTTTCCGAAAGGTGAAATTAAAAATATTGAAAAAGTAAACGAAGCCCACTGGCATTATTTCTGTGCGCGTTATTGCACTACAGCTTGGCTTATATTAAAAAAAAAAAAAAATTATTATCTATTTTGTTCGTATAGATCACAGATGAGTATATGTATATGCCATTGTTATTACCACACTTGATTTCCATTACAAATGTCCTATTTATGCCAATATGGACTTCTCTGGTTGTTTTTGGTAGTCGATGAAGAGAACAAGTGAAAAATTTGAAAGTGTATATTCATATAAAATTAGCTGTAAGCTAAAGAAAGTAAAGGTGTAGGGAGGGGATCAAAATATCCAAGTGATTGTTGTGTCTGGCTTGAGTGTGCTTTCTATGGTCTTTTACACAGATTTCTCAGCAGATCTCCCAGTAAAAATTTCCGAGGAATATCTTGTAATTTTATTTAAATTATTCAAGTATGGAGGCAAAAATAATTCTTTGCTGAGAGAAATTAAAGATGAAAAAGGAGATTTGAATTTCAAAAGCACATTACTGGAAAAGTTGAGAAATTTTCCTTTTCCGTTATTACGGACTAAAACAAAAATATATCACAAAAATCTCTAAAAATTAATTTACTCATTGTTGTAAGCATTATTTTCTCTCTCTCATAAATCAAGTTTTTATTGTAATACTTGAGCTTACTTTGCATATTGGCTGACATGAACTGGTTAACTGCTTGACTGGATATTTACACACACACATACACCGAGCGCATCCAATACAAGCATTTACTACATACAAATAGATGCAGTTGTTGACATCGTTCTAGAATCTAGACGGTGCCATATTATTATTATTGTTATTCTATAGAGAGCGTATTGGTGAGTCTGGAGGAGTTTTGCATTTCAAATGTGTGAAAACAAAACGTAAAAGCGATGGTTGTTCTCAACTGTATGGATAAGTGTGTTTGTGTGTGTGTATTTGTGCTTGTAAAGAGAAATAAATATATGACAACAAATAGAAAGCAGACAAAAATGGGCGTATAAACAATGACTAGAATTGCAATGAAAAGTCAGTAGAGTAGGTCAACAAATACTGCATGTAAAATGAGGTACTAAGTGCATAAGTGCAAGAGCATACATACATATGTTTGTGTAGATGGATGGGTGTGTTTGTGTGTCCTTAAGGCATTGAGAAGTCAAATGCTGGCTGCATGCTTTTGTATTGCAATTAATGTTGCAAGCATTTTTATTGTGTGTATATACATACATATATATATAGTATATATTTGAGTATGCGATTATTATTGTATAAGTATATGTATATGTATCTCCTATTTGTATCTGTATGTTTTCATGTAAGATAAACTTCTATGTTATGTTTGTCTATGTGTGTGTGTGAAAGCATATAGATTATAGTTTATTCTTTGAAATAGAACACCCGTTTGTGAAAAAATAAATTTGTGTCAGTATGTTGCAGCCTAACTGTAATTCATATTCAATCGAATTTGTTCAATTTCATGTCGTTCACTTCTAGCTATGGTATATCATATTATGTAATTAAATTCGAAAGTGAACAAGATGATTAAGCTCATACAGAAATATATATACAAACTACTGACTATTACAATTGTCTGCACTTAAAAGTATCAATATAGAGGTTTATTTGAATTTCAGATGAAACCGTATAGATACTCATACGGTACCACTTAGGCTGCCAAATTTAAAAACTTTTTCGTATTAAAGCGGATATTAAAAAAATATGTATATAAATATAACTCTAGATAGAAGTTCTGATTAAAAATATTTCTATTGAAATATGGCGTAGAAAAATAAAAACAAATTATTCGTTTGGTTCCACCACTGCTTAATATCATTGAATTTTTTTTTAATTTAAAATATGTTGCAACCCTTTAAAAACACCTGATTTCAACACTTAGGCTTAAGAGCATGTAAGGCATTAAGTTTCGTATAACAGCACCAATACCATATATTCTAAAAAATAGATAAAATGTTATTAGGTGGCAACGCTATTTTTAATTTTATTTGCATTGAAATATTAACCAAAATACTATTGTTTGTTATACTTATTGACATGTCTCAGTAATTTAAAAAAAAATTTAAAATATTTGGCAACCTTAAAAAAAATTTCTAGTGGCAGCGTTTAAGTAGGAGAGCTTGAATATTACCTAATCCCAAAGCCTCGGACGGGCTTAGCTGTTTCAAAGGTAATAGTTGATATATATAATATGATGCAACAAACGCTAGGTGGCAACCCTAACTAGAAATATTACTGTTTACTTTGTTCCCCTATTGCAAACTCTCACTGAATTTTTAAAGATTTCCATTTAGTGGCAAGCCTGTAGACATTTTTAGTGCCACTAAGTAGGTACTAGAGTTAAAAGTTACTAATGGGATTATGTGGCAACTCTACTTGGAACAAATTCACAATTTCGGAAAGTTTTCCCGATTTTCTAAAAATACCGTTTTGCAGGGGAAAAGTGAATTCATCGACATTGTATAACCTTATAAGGCAAGTTTTATACTTATTTTGATTTTTTTTTTGGAATAATCATGATGTATAAAAAAATGGGTCACCGATTATAAACAGTCTTTTCGCAAAAAATAATCAGTCAAGATGGTAATAATCAATTTTCCAAAAATTCTGGCTTAAAAAAAATGTCATACTTTTTTCAAATGAATACAACACTATTTACATATATTTCGAAAGTGTCAACAATTCTCTACCTTAAATCGTTGAGAATTTTGAAATCGGTTGAAAATTGGTTTTTTAATGAATTTTTTTTTAAGTAGAAACTGAAAAAACGATTTTTTAACAATAAAAAAAAAATTTGGGTGTAGCTGATTTTTCAAATACGGTTTCGTGTTTACACTTGACTAGATAGATAATCTTAGTCAGGTCGCTTGATGAGTGTATTTTTACTGTAGCACAGTGTAATCAAACAAAAAAATTAGAGCAATCAAAAAAAATTCAAAGCATATCACAAGTGATTTTCATAGAAAAATTAAATTAAAAAAAATCCCTTTATTATTTTATATAAGGCAACGTCTAGGTCTCGAAACACTAAATTTCTTTAAGAAAATCATAAAACAAGTATTAGGCAGCATATGCACCTACAAACATTGTCCACCTAAATTAAGCAAAGATTCGGTGTCAACACGTGCCTTAATGGCTTTTTATCAAACATAAATTTGAGCCAAAACTTTGCACATAAAATAAAAATTAAAGTACGCTTGCTCATTTTCGTATCTTAACTACCAAGCACACCTGTTAAGCGCCCTTAATTAGTCTATGAATATTAACGATAATTACACTTTCTTTATTATCTAACATTCTTATTATCTCACATTCTTATATTGTCCTTGTTCTCTCATTACTATTATTTTAATTTGATGGTGTACCTACTAAGTGCACATAATCTATGCTAAGTTGTGTTATCCTTTCATTTCAACTTTTGTTATCGTCTTACACAATTTTCATAACTAAGATACATTTTTTTTTTTGTTCTTTACTTAAATGTGAGCTCACCTAAATGGACGACAGAGTTCAGAAATTTTTCCATTGGAGTGTCTCAGTTTGCAAATTGTGCTCCAATGTTCCATTTTTGCCATAATTTGCTTTGTCACATAATTCAACATTTATGAACTAATTTTGTAAGTTGACACGCAAGTAAAACAAGCAATCAGGCAGGCAATTAGAAGTGCACACACACACATACATACATACAAACAGAAAACTTCAGCTGTCCGTTGCTGACACCTGCATACCAAAATGGGTTATTCGTGGAGCAGGAAAATAGAAGAAATATCTCAGCATGAACTAGCAACTTGGGTAGTGCGTAAATCTTTTAGCGATTTATTTCTTTAGGAATATTTTAAGAAGTGAATTAAGTTGTGCTTTTGTATTCTAAAGCGTTTTTCGTAAAATCATACAAACACTTAGACAAACACAGCTAAGCTTTATTTTAACGTCATAATGAGGCACTTAAAAATGTAATGGCCTTTGTAGCATCTTGGCCATGAATAACTGAACCAATTGCCGGAAGGGTTGTGTGGTAAATGAGTTTGTAATATGAGTACGCACAGCAAGTTTTAAAGGACTTGAGCTTGAAGTTGAGGAAAGGTGAATCGGCACAAGCAGAAAAATTAAAAATAAAAAAAAAAAGGTTAGCTTAATGAGAAACTGAATTGTGTATACCCAGATGCTGGGTTCAGCACAAGTAATTTGATTTTATGCGAAATAAAGTTGGAAAGACAACCACACAGCAATATGTGGTATTATATTTATCTTCATATTAATTTATATTTATTTTATTTGACTGTTGTCTTTACTTGGGTTTCATTTCATTTGCCATCTATTTTATTTTTTATTTTATTTTCTTTTATTTTATTTTATTTTATTTTATTTTATTTTATTTTATTTTATTTTATTTTATTTTATTTTATTTTATTTTATTTTATTTTATTTTATTTTATTTTATTTTATTTTATTTTATTTTATTTTATTTTATTTTATTTTATTTTATTTTATTTTATTTTATTTTATTTTATTTTATTTTATTTTATTTTATTTTATTTTATTTTATTTTATTTTATTTTATTTTATTTTATTTTATTTTATTTTATTTTATTTTATTTTATTTTATTTTATGTTATTTTATTTTATTTTATTTTGTTTTATTTTTTATTTTATTTTATTTTATTTCATTTCATTTTATTTTATTTTATTTTATTTTATTTTATTTTCTTTTATTTTATTTTATTTTATTTATTTTATTTTATTTTATTTTACTTTATTTTGTTTTATTTTATTTTATTTTATTTTATTTTATTTTATTTTATTTTATTTTATTTTAGTTTACTTTATTTTATTTTATTTTATTTTATTTTATTTTATTTTATTTTATTTTATTTTATTTTATTTTATTTTATTTTATTTTATTTTATTTTATTTTAATTTCTTTGTTGCCTTATCTGTGTTTAGCCCAACTGGGTGTAAACACTTCAAAAGTTAATATCTGCTACCTGTTAATCTGTGTTGAAAGCTGAGGGCTGTTTTGCAACTTCGCCAAAAGGGTGAATCAGCTTTTAAAGGGGGTTGACTTATATTTATTAAAAAGTTATAGAAATCATGTCAAAAGTACAATGGCTGAAGGCTAAGTTTTGCGAACATAAGCCCTTTGAAACTAAGGGGGAACATCAAAATAGTGATTTAAATGTGTTTTGATGCTGGTGGAACTTAATTGCATAAAACAGTATCAAATTTAATATTTCTTTTTTCCTAAGTAAAAATTTCCATTGTAAAATGTTCATATTTCATACGTCCTTTATAAAAACAACATTGCATTTGTTGTTGTTGTTGTTGACATTGTGTTAACCGCATTTTAAACTTATTCCTTTTGTATCAAGCCTTTGTCTACTCGCAAACTAAGCTAAATCACCATTTAATTAGGTTGCAAAATATTAGCTGCAGTTTTCTGCATTCGCAGTCAAACACACACAAAACAATGTGTCACGCATACATACATATGCACATATTCCCAGTACATGTAAGCAGCATATAACCCCGAAAGTTATGAGCCCGAACAAAAAAACTTATATGCTTGCAAATTTTGTGGAAAAGATAATAAAAAAGTATGCTCTCACATTTTGCTTTGTACTAAGTAGATCAAGCACAATGATAAGATTTATGACAAGGCGAAAATTGAAAAGGTCAATGGAAAGTTTTTTAATTGCCAGCTTTAATAGGGTGCTAATGAAATATTAATTCTAGATTGTATCAAATATCGTCAACCAACGTAAGACTTTAAAATTTTTTTTTTTTAGATTACTAGTCTTTTACTTAAAAATTGTTAACTAGTTCATTTAAAAATTAATTTTGTGGTTTTCCAAGTAACCTAAGTTTTAAGCAGTTAATCCAAGAATACATAGTGACATTTCTTAAAAATCGGTTGAAGACTTTGAACACCTACAAAATACACATCCAAAAATTTATTGTTATTCATAAGATATCTTCCTCTTTTACTCACCCCCCTCTCTCTCTCTCTCTCTCTCTCTCTTGATATATGGTCATACAATACTTCAACGAAATGCATGACTGCTACTGAAGCACCAACTCAACTCCACCACTCTTTGCCATTTCAATTTGAATGTTCACATCTACAGAAATACTCGTCCTGCTGGCACTTGTCAGTTGCCGTTTTGTTTTTTTTTTTTTATTTTTTTTGTTCATATTTCTTGCAGTTTTTGCAATTTTTTTCTAGCTATTTATTCTCAAATTTTTTTTTTAATGCTTTTTGTAACTAGCGCATACTTTTCGTAGTTGTCCGCCTGCTGTGCTCTTTGTAAGGCTTCATAATTCTTTTGTTTGTGTGTGTGTGTGTGTATGTTTTGGCGTTGCTGTTGATTATGGCACATTGTTTGTTGCTGTTGCTGTTGTTGTTGCTGCTGTTAGTTACGCCTCGAGTTTATTGCAGTGTTTGACATGCACTTGAGCTGCACAATTTTATGCTGCAAAAAAACCAAAAAAAAAAGAAAAAAAAAAGAAAAAAAATTGCGAAAATAAATAAATTTGTAAGTAAGTTGGTGAAAGAACAAATTTATCCACTTGTCTTTCCGCCACTTTTGAAGGCTTACTTGTGTACTCGTATGTATGCACTGGACAACAACAAAAAAAAAAAAAGGGGGAAACCAAAGTTAGATACTTAGCGCCAGGCAACAATATGATGAGTACAGTTAATAAGAATGAAGGATGCATGCTCATCATTTTTATAATTTCTTAACTAACGAAGGCCCATTTGAAGATGAGCGTGGGTGTTGAGCTACAGAAAATGTTACATGTAGCGCAGTTGGATAAGGTAATTAATTGAATATATATAAAACTGGTTTTTCAATAGGAAAAACTTTTCTATATACTTTTTTTTAACGAGCACTTAGCGACTTATGAATAAAATAACTTTCTCTTATGATTGAAATTTCTTTTTTTAAATTGAATGTGAACTTTTTTGATTGCTTTTTTTGCTTGGTTCATTTCACTTTAAGCGTTTTTTAGACGAGATGAAACAATTTTTTTTGTTCCTACTCCCGTTCTTCTCTGATTTCCTCTGCGGATACTGATATGTCCATAAATGCAAAGATATATCGAACTAGATTTATTTTATCCTTATACCGCTTTCTGTTTCTAAGGTCTTCGTTAAAAGATATGTAAAACCCATGTCGATATATAAAATATCATTAACTTCATCCAAACGTACTTCTAGCTATGCTTTTCCAAATACCATAAGTGAAGCACAAACAAAAAGTGGTCGTGGTACCGCCCACTTCCCAAAAATTATAAAAATCTTGACAAAGGGCACACATATCCAAATAACAAAAAACTGACAATTAAAATTCATTACGAATTATTGTTTCTCTGTGTCTCGAGCTTGCAAAACTTACAAATATGTAATAACATTTATTTAAACAAAATAAGTTCAGAGTTATATCGAACTGCAATTTTATATAGGCTGGAGGTGTGGCACCGCCCACTTTTCAAAAATATACTATGAAAATGTCATGAAAATCGATGAAATGTTTTGGACTACACATTAATATTTATTTATAAAATTCCAAAGTGACCATGAAATGATGATGCTGAGCGAAAATGCCGAAGATTTCCGAAATATTGAAAATAATGATTTGATTGCAAAGCTGAAATCAAAAAGGATCGGGAACTCTAATGGACATAAGTTTGAAATAATTCAGAAATGGTTTTGAAGCGTACCAAAATGTTGCTGTTAGAAGGCTGGTAGCTTCTAGAATATATCTTGAAAAAATCATATATTCATTTTCTATAAACGATCTTTTCCCCTTTTCTTAAGAATAAAAAAAAAAAAAACAATTAACAAAAATATCAAGTAATAATAACTTTTATAAGAAAGTTTTGTTTTTGGGGTGGGCTCATTTACATAAAGAGTTTTTAATAATAATTGCTTTAAATTTAAATATTCCTATCTCTCAATTCATCGCCTTTTCTTTTTCGACCTGTCGTGGCTCTTGTCAGCACCGTTTTTCTTCCACGATTTTCTTTTCCAAGTATTTGTGTTCTCTCACTAAATTGACTCTTGACTTAATCCTCTCACCAGCCACCGATTTTCTCAAATATTAGCAAGTTTCCTTCATTAAACCATTTGGCCCTAGAGGCTCCTTAAAAGTAAATTTTAATTTACTCCTTTTTAATGTCCTTTTGTGGGTCGTTGATCTAACTAAAACAGGTGATAACAACAACAATTGCTTCTTCCAATCAAAGGTTTTTATTTCGATAAGTATATCCAAAAATGCTGTGCCACAGAATTATCCAAAATCCAACAAGCAAATAATTTTATCATATAAATTAAAACTAAAAGACCACCAACCAAACACTGTGCTTCCTTACTTGTTTTCTTTTGAATAGTTTATTTTAGTCATTTTAGTGGCTATGCCTAGTGATAGAAATAACAATAATAATATGAGCAATAGAAACAAAAAAACAAAAATATTACCGACAGCAACCACAATACAAACAACAACTAGAAAATTACAATAAATACAGGTCTCTTGTTATCTATGCAGGGGAATGAAAAGTTATTATGAAGCATTAGGATTACCTAATGGAAATGCGGAAACGACAACTAACACAGCTGTGGGCTGACACAGTTAGCTTTAGACGAATATATGGACACACAATGAACCCAACTAGCAAAAAAACTGTAATTGTAACTGTGGTAAAATGTATGTACCAGTCGCTAAATCCGCCTATAATAGTTACTATAAAGTTATCTCGATTTTAAGTAATATCACCGGTATTGAGCAAGTCGTTGCTGCTACCAAACGGACCTTAAAGTTTTGAACACTGTTAAGAAATCACGATAGCGGAGACTAACTCATGTTAATCAAAGAGAACTTCAAAGCTGCAACTACTTTTAAGTCACTACCGGTTGCTACATAGTCCGCTTAATATTACGGAACTTGTAAGTGGCATTTGAGCGCAATAATAAGGTCTCTTAAGCATGAAATATGTGGTAGCCATAACCCTTCTACGACTTTAAAGTGACGCTTTTGTAACAGTTGCTATCTTTTAATAAATATAACTACTAACTTTAATAAGCTTTAGGTGTTACTTAATTACTTTAAAGTTCCCCGAAAGTCACAGCTACTACACTGCTACATCATTGCTACGCAACCAAAATGTCGGTGCAATGTTGACGGATATCTTATATCAATGTAGCTCGAACGTTGCCATTTCAGTTTCTATGATTAGTACCTCGACACTTTAAAGTCACAACAATGGTCGCAGCTACGTTTCAACGACTATTTGTGCAAGTTGGGTTATGCGCATCGATGGCTACATTTACAAGCAAATCCATTTGGCAGCTGGCATTTTATCACTTGTTCACTTCCTTGGCCATTTGTGTGGGTGATTTTTTTTTTTGTATATGTATGTATTTTCAGTGAGTGTTGTTGTTTGCTGTTGCATTATGCATTTTTGCAGCTAACATAGCACAGCAACTTTATGCAACTTCCGGTGGTTTTCCGATGTAGTAATGTAAGCAAAAAAATAAAAATAAAAAAAAAATTCCAAATGGGTGATAGTGACGCTGGTACAGCGGCCAGTCATCAGCAGCAACTGAAATGGTGATAAAAAATGTATTTGTGTCAGTTTTTTTTTTTTTTTTGTTAGAATCGCCATGCTTTAGCGCAAAGCTTTCATATTCAAATTTACATTTGTATTCGTATTCAGTTTTTAGCTTTAGTTAGCATTTCCTACGGCTTCATTCATTCACTGGCGCATCATCATTCGTCTCATAGTTAGAGTTATGCGTTATGCCATTCCATTTGTGCTTGCTTTATGATTTTATTGCGTTCGAATAGTTAACAGAGCCTTGACTATTTTGCCAAAGTCTTCTTGCCATCGGTGGGCATCGGTGGAATGAAAGTTAAATTTGGATATTTCATATTCATATTTATGTGTATGTGTGTGTGTGTGTGCCATTGTATACCAGCAAGCCTGCAAATAATGTGATATTAATAATGTGGCAAAAAATTTATGATGCTTTACGTTTTTACTATAAGCACACACACACACACACACACGCTCTTGTGCAAATGTGCCTGCACTCATATGTGAACTGTGCATAAAATATGAGTCCATGGATTTATGTAAGAACATAAGTTAAAATTTATATGATTTAGTTGGCATTTAAATTGGGATTTGCAAAAATATATTATCAATGCGGCAGTGACATACATTCTTGCATATGTGTATAAATAGTCTGAGGAAGATATGAATTTGAAACTTACACAGATATATGAAATTCCAAAGAACGAAAAATTGTCCATCTTAATTCGATCACTGCACTTTTCCTCTAGGTTAAGACTCTATATCTATATCGGGCTATTGCAATCAGTGACATATTTTCAGGAATTGAACAACTTGAAATGAAATTGGGAAATATAAACTTTCCCTTGGCAGATCTCTTCCAATAGGGCCTTGTTGGGAAAATCTAGACAGGACCAGGGTTAAATATAAGTTTTCCTAGATTAGCCGCGTATCAAATTAGCAATGGCCACCGGCTGGCTGAGAACATGATAACTTTAGTAAATACATTTAGCACAAAAGTTATTTTTGATCTAAAATATTTCTTTTTAAAATAGGCAAAATCGAAACATAACCACCACCACTTTCTAGATATCAAAATTTTCAAAAACATTTATAAAATTTGACCGGTTTAGATACTATCAGACACGAAGTAAAGACTTGCTGCATACTGGAAATACTGTTCTTCATTGAAACAGTGGAATTAACGCGACAACAGGTATGACTACTTTAAGAGCTTTCAGTGTAGCAGGTACACCTGCCAGAGGTATAACGGATATTGTTCTCGGTTTAATAGAATTTCCTTGAACTCTTTAAGTGCAGATATCTGGGTCTATCAGCAATTCCAAAACCGGTCTTTGTTGTCACTTGGTTGAAAAAAATATTGTATCTCTCACTCTTTCTAAGCCCTATCATTCTTCCTCCTTCTCCTACTCCTCTCACTTGCACTACCTTGCTCTCTACTCGGCCTTACTAGCGCTCTCACTCTCTTTCAACTCCTTTGGAAAGCTGATAATATACTGATTCTGATTCATTATATGTCATTATCACCTTTCGTTCGATACAGATAACTCTAAAACGGGTAAAGCTATTGAAAAAAACTTACCTCAAATTTTAAGTTAGACGGCAAAAAAGGTCAGAGTTAAAGTTGCATTCAGGTTTATTTAGCAGTTTTTGAGTGAATTAAAATGAATTGAAAGCGCTTTCAAAAATTTCTTTGAAAAAAAAAATCGTTTTGTAGTTTTATTCGTTCGTTGCTTAGTGCTTGCGAAAAAAAGGTGCTTTTATGTTAAGTTAAACCGATTGTGATAACGATGTAAAAATGGCCAGAAGAATAAGAATTTAACTAAAGTGATTCGGTAGTACAAAGATTATAGGAGAAGATCGTAAAAAATTTTGGGGCAGGACTATGCCGGCTGACAGCATCTCTACGACAGCCAATACCAAGATCAAACTCATACCTTTGGGCTAATTCCTAGGAAAACACAAGTCTGCAAATAGCTCCACAAAATTCTGCCTCTACAAACTTATTTCCCCACCTAAAAAAAACACTTTCTGTTCTATTTCGCTACTCTCATTACTTAATAATTTTAATAAAAGCCACCATTTAAATTAAACGTAACTGTGTCATTTACAAAGGGCGGTTAGAAAAAGTGAGCCAAAGAAAAATATTAAAATTTCTAAAGTTTAAATTTATGTTTGCTCGTAATTTCACTTACTCAGCGCTACTTGAGAAAAAGAAAAACGCGCTTCGAAAGTAACAAAAGAAATGCAATTCAAATCGGAAGAAAGAATGTGGTAGCGATAGAAAAAATGGCATGCTAAGCGGTATAATACAAACATTATAAATTACAAAGTAGACTAAGAATTAGCGTAAATGCAAAGACAATTAGTAAAATAGAATGCCACACCCGACGAAGTCTTCTGAAAGGAAAGCAAAGAAATTTTAAAAATAAAAATCTGACACGCAAAAAAAAGAGTACAAAAGTAAAAGCGAATGGAGTGAACGCATAAAAAATAAATGCCAGCGTAAAACTTTCAGTAGCAATGCAACAACTACAACAAGTAATAAGGCATAACAATAAAAACGAGCGGAAAATCTTAATCCGACGTTCTGTAATAAAAGCCAAACATTTGTTATGCGCAAAAGTTATGGCGGCTAAAGTCAGAAATTTACTGTTCTGCCACAATTAGAATGATTGTGCTGAAGCAGAAAGTGTTTTAGGAAGTAGCGTTAGAACTAGAGAAAAAGAGTTGAAAAATCGTAGTAGAAAGCGGAGTAGAAATCATAATTCTGTAGTCGATAGTAGTTTTTTTTTTGATGAATTTAACTAAGCTGCATTCGAGCAGATCTTAACTAATCTGCAAATGCACGAAGACTCGCTGAACGAGGTATGGAGGGAGTGTTGCCGAATGCTGATAATCTGGCGCAGCCTTCTGATAAGCAATGAAGCTTGGACGAGGCTTCCACTAGTTTCCACTAGCAATCACAAACTTAGCACTGAGATATACATGCTGCAAAATGATATTTTTTTTTTAAAACTGTCTTTATGTATGCATGTTTGTTCACGCATCACTCACAAACTGCTGAATAGAATTGAATGAAATTTTCACTGATTCATTGCTAAATGTCTAACTTAGAGTTAGAGGCTTCTCTTGTAAGAAATCTAAATTTTTTCAGCTGCTACAGTAGGGATCAAAATAAAAGACGATTTTTTTTTTTTGTTTTTTTTTTTTAATATCTAGAAAAGTATGGTAACAACAACGATTCATACAAAGCTTGATGGATCATGTGTTTAAAGGTAATTAAATTCTCAATCTCTAGATTTTTGAAAAACGTATTAAATTTAATGCCATAGTAATAAAGTTCTTACTCTGTTAAAAAATATAAAATGAAATATATTTAACATTAAGTATACTTATATGTATATGTGAGTGTGAGTTTGTAAGTGCGTGTGTGCTCGACCAATTGTCGCTAAGCACTCGACTGTGTACTCAATGTAATTGCTCGCGGTCATCATTATGGTAAGTGGTCATGGTGGAAAGCAAAAAAAATAAAAAATAAAAAAATAAAAATAGAAAAGTAAGAAGAAGAAAATGTAGTAAAAAATGTGTGTGGAATGCCAAGTAAAGCAGCTCACATGCATTGTAACAAAGTTGCCCATTTTCTAAGCTAATTTGAATACGAACGCTCTAATGACTTAATGTAAAAAGTTTTTGGCATACCTAGTTTAATATTTTGAAATGAAGCATTGGTTAGTGTTTTTCTGTTTTTAACGATATTTCACCTGAGCGAATAAGTATATGTACGTATGTACATACTTGTACATAGATATATGTATGTATATGTACATATGTATATACATGGGGCGGCTTGTTGGCAAATTGCCTTCATGGACGCTTTTAAATAAATCTTTTGCAGGAACTCAAAATCCAAATGTAAAATGTGCAACATAAATGTAAAATATATACCCAGCAGCGTATTTTGAAATACTTTTTTTTATACAAATACAGGCTCGTTTTCAATTTGCCTTCATGTGCGCATTTATATAAATATTGTGTGAGATATACATAAGTGTAAAAAATATACCCAGTAGCATACTGTTTTTATACGAACACAGGCTCGTTTGCATTTTGCCTTCATAGACGCATTTAAATAAATCTTTTGCAGCAATTCAAAATCAAAATGTAAAACGTGTGACAAAAGTCTAAAACATATACCCGTTAGCGTATTTTATATTTATGTATATCTGATAGCCAGGCCTACTTGTTATGCATAGAAGCAAATTAAGCTTGATTTGTTTTTATTTTTTAATTTTTTATTTTTAATAATTTTTCCGACTAATTATTGCTCTGTGGAATTATTTTCTCAGTTTTGTGTGAAAACTGAACTAGTCCAAAAAAGTTTAAAATTTTTAGGAATACGGGATTGGTTTTCATTTGCAAATATGTACATACCTAAATGGACGTTTTCATTTAAAGCACGATTGGTCTTCCACTCTACTTGTAAATAAAAGTTTTTCTAAAAAATTGTTTAACTTTCTTTAAGTTTGACTACCGGGTATGTATGTATACAAAGGCAAAAGTACGGATACCAGAAAAGAAATCAAGCAAACGCTAATACAAATATTTGGTAGAAAAGAGAAAGCTTTACATACATATACCCGTTATTGTTGTAGCAGCACTAAAAGGATTATACGGATAAATCAAAGGATTTGCAGCATTTCCACACCTTTACTGCAGCAGTGCGCAATATTTTCGTCTGTGTTCCATTTTTTGAATTCCACGTGGGCCTGTGCGTCGCATTATGATTATATTCAGCAGCAGCAGTAATAATGGTACCAAAAGCTACGTCTCCAATGTATGTGAAGTAAAAACAAAGCACAGGCAACTCATTTCATTTTCAGGTTTTTCTCTCAATTTCGGTGTTGCAAATGGTGCTTTTACGCATTTAAGATTCAGTAACACGCATTTTCTATGTCCCAGCAATGAAACCAACTAGCTTACTAGTATGAACTTTAACCCAAACAAGTAATTCAAATGTACTTTTTCTAACAATTAGTTGAGTTATGTCGATGTGCTACGCTTTGCAAATAGTCAGAGGGAAAATTAAATTAAGTTTTTAAGGGAGATAATTATTCAGCGGAAATAATTTAAATTCACTCCGCCATATTGGATAACTACCCAGATAGTAGAGACAACTTTAATATGAAGCTTAGGTTTTATTGACTAGGTACTTTAGTATTCTTCAAAAAGTTTAAAGTTTTCACATACGAACTTTTAGTTCTACTACTTTTTTCTGACAAGCGTGCTCGTTAACTGCTGGGATACTATTCTCAGGCACACACCCACTCATACAAACATTCAAAATATGCTTCATTTAGTTTTTTTTTTTTTTGTGTCTAAATTGGGTTGGCGTGTCGTTTATGTCCGCAAGCACCCGCCATAAACTCTCGGCTGCTCATTTGCTTTTATTCTCTTAATATTTTTCATTTTTTCGAAATTTAACTTGTCAGGCGCAATTGTGCCGCAACGCCATGCCGCAGTGCCATAACAATGCGCAGACAAGCAATGCATCAAAAATATTGGGCGAAAGCTAACACAAAAAACGTTCACCAATTTGGATGTTGGTTAGAAGTGAAATGTTCTGAAATTTTGGCTTGGACGTGAGGCAATACGTGGGTAGCTTTTTGAAATGTTTCTATTAAATTCAAATATATTCAAAAGAGCGAAACATTTTGATTTATTTCAATTTAAAATTTTGCAAAATTTTGTGAGCCCAGTTGTTAATAATTTAGTCAATTATTATCGTTTTTGATTTTAAGTATAAATTGTAACTTAGCGATAAATTACAAAGGGTTGCAAAGCGATGGATGGGATATTTCGAAGTGCCCTACTTATGAAAAAAATCAACAATAAATATTAAATTTTTTTATTTCATGACTATAAATGAGCTCAAGGGTAAGAAGAAAAAAAAAACAAAAACAATTTATTTATTTTATTAGTTTTTATTTTATTTTATTTTATTTTTTTTAAATTTATTTTATGTTATTTTATTTTATTTTATTTTTTTAAATTTATTTTATGTTATTTTATCTTATTTTATGTTATTTTATTTTATTTTATTTTATTTCATTTTATTTTATTTTATTTTATTTTATTTTATTTTATTTTATTTTATTTTATTTTATTTTATTTTATTTTATTTTATTTTTTTTGTTTTATTTTATTTTATTTTATTTTATTTTATTTTATTTTATTTTATTTTATTTTATTTTATTTCATTTTATTTTATTTTATTTTATTTTATTTTATTTTATTTTATTTTATTTTATTTTATTTTATTTTATTTTATTTTATTTTATTTTATTTTATTTTATTTTATTTTATTTTATTTTATTTTATTTTATTTTATTTTATTTTATTTTATTTTATTTTATTTTATTTTATCTTATTTTATTTTATTTTATTTTATTTTATTTTATTTTATTTTATTTTATTTTATTTTATGTTATTTCATTTTATTTTATTTAAGAAGCTTTTAAAAAAATTTGCCAAGCCTCTCAGAAATGGTCCGCTAAAAAATATACATATCATTTTTAAGAATATCTGTTCTGCAAAAATTTGTCACAGTGATTATTTCATCTTGAACAGTTTTCAATGTTTCTTTCTTGAATTCCTACGCTACAATCTCCCGCATAACTTATTTTGTCATTCATCA
>OX608080.1:16862184-16885117 GCA_951509765.1 Sphenella marginata | reverse complement strand
TTGTCGCAAAGCAGCTTTTTGATTTGTACTTTTTCTCCACCTCCCTTCTTTACTTCTTTACGATAACTTTGGAATTTTACCAAATCTAGAAGTTATGGCACTTTAAAGATTTTCCACGTTCAAATCGCCATAACTTCCACAATTTCGCTGGCAGCCTTTCTAAAAATGTATAAACATCCGAGGATTTCTCAATTTGAAAAATGCTGAGTGTGACCCCTCTAGAAGCCATACTTTAGAAGTTATGGCACTTTAAAGATTTTCCATGTTCAAATGCTGAAAGTGCTGAGTTTGAAAAAATTTTTTATATATAGTATTTTTTGTTGTTGTTACTTGGCTAATATTATTCCGTATTTTTCAATATTTTTCGTTTTTTTTGCTTCTTCTTTCGCGTTTTCATATTTGAATTGTGATAGTTTGACATTTCTTATATATCTTCAATGCAAACGTTAATGTGGCAGGTAAAGCAAAAGTAGTGAATGGGAAATTATGAAAATGATGGAGTTGTCAATTGGCGATTTCCTTCCGTAATAATATTATTTATTAAAAATGTTTAAATGTTTAAATTTCATGATGTGAAGTGAGTGAAATGGTTTAATATTCATCACGTAGTGTTGGAAAGCAGTTAAGTTTTCAACACTATCCAAACCGAAAATGTGAAGTTAGATTATTTTATACTAGATGTTGTCAATCAGAAAGTTTTAAGGCGTTGCCAACTTTTTGTTTAAATTTTTTCTCTCTTTTTCTTCCATTGTCCTTTCATGTAAGCTTCATCTCAGCAAAATTTGTTTCACATACAAATACACATAAACGAGTATACATATATGCCCCTAGTATGAAGTATTTTATGTATCAGCCTTTTAGCGGCCACAGTTAAATTAGTCATGCCAAACTAAACATGCAATTCATTTTAATTTAAAACCCAACTCATACGACCACAAATGCCACAAAACACAATACTTAATATCTACACTCTAGCACACAATCACAATTTAGAGTGTAGAGTAGGAGTGCTGCAGGCCGTAAATATGCAAAATCAGCAACTGCAACGGAAGTGTAGCACATCCGTTGCAGCAATGAGACCAAGTGTTTCAAATGCCTACGCTCACCTACACACACACACATGCAAGTGTAAGGGTGGTATGCGGGGACCTAACTCCAAATGTATCATCACTTCTCCGCCTTCATTACATTTAAGCGGAATTTATATTTGAAATACCGCCAAATGTTTGTTGAACCGCCAAGTGGACACTTAACTTTCGACAGCGCAACGAACTGCAGTTCGAAACCACAAAACTACGTCAACAACAATGCTCGTTTGGTATGCAAAAACCTAATTAAATTCTCATTAAACATGCCAATGTAACTGCAATAAGCGAAACATTGCTACAACAATAACAACAACAAATTCATACTTATTTTGAAATTCAAGGCGAAAAAATTTGTAGGTGGATGGGTTGGTTTAGTGCTTATAATCTGGGGCACTGAGAAAAAAAAATCGTTTTATTCCAGCCTTATTTTGTTTTATTTTATTTTATTTTATTTTGTTTTATTTTATTTTGTTTTATTTTATTTCACTTTATTTTATTTTATTTTATTTTATTTTATTTTATTTTATTTTATTTTATTGTATTTTATTGTATTTTATTGTATTTTATTTTATTTTATTTTATTTTATTTTATTTTATTTTATTTTATTTTATTTTATTTTATTTTATTTTATTTTATTTTATTTTATTTTATTTTATTTTATTTTATTTTATTTTATTTTATTTTATTTGATTGTGTTTTATTTTATTTTATTTTATTTTATTTTATTTTATTTTATTTTGTTTTACTTTATTTTATTTTATTTTATTTTATTTTACTTTATTTTATTTTTATTTTATTTTATTTTATTTTATTTTATTTTATTTTATTTTATTTTATTTTATTTTGTTTTATTTTATTTAATTTAATTTTATTTTATTTTATTTTATTTTATTTTATTTTATTTTATTTTATTTTATTTTATTTTATTTTATTTTATTTTATTTTATTTTATTTTATTTTATTTTATTTTACTTTATTTTATTTTATTTTATTTTATTTTATTTTATTTTATTTTATTTTATTTTATTTTATTTTATTTTATTTTATTTTATTTTATTTTATTTTATTTTATTTTATTTTATTTTATTTTATTTTAAAACATACAAAAACAAACGAGATAATAATTACACATGGTTAAATAGTAAAACGACTTTTTCAAAGTAGGATTCTTTTTAGCATGATCATTTTTCGGTATTTGAGCACAATCAAGTGTCTTGATTTCATTCTTAATAATGGAAACTGTCCATGCATGTGGTATGTTTCTCAATCTGCAGCTCAAAAATTAAATGAAAATGAAATAAACTAACAAAAAGCCGAGTACCTACTCATAAAGCCTCAACATCATAAAGAAATTGTTCAAAGTTATCCAAGACTGAGGATATGAATAAAAGAAAAGCGATTTAGACAGATTAAAAAAAAACTCCAAGTGCAAGGAAAGACCCAAAACCGAATACCGAAATACTAGGGCTCATCCCGGAATACCGGGATAGCAAAACCATCTATTGAAAATATTGTTAAAATAAAATTCTCACTTGTCAATCCTCCCCACGCTTTGAAAAATATCGATATACATATCAATGTACGTATCGAATCTAAAAAACAAATCGAGAAATATTATTCTACGACATCTCTACATTTACTAACATTGTTATGTCTATATTCTTGAAGGTAAATTATTACGGTTACTTATTGCTTATCAAACAGCAACCAGACTTTTTCCTTTTCATATGCTTCGCATTAAATCTAACCCATACAAATGAAAATGTATGTGAAGGTATTCCAACCTTTTGTTCACTTAGGAGCTCAGTGTAGTATAGATAGAATTCTTTACGGTTTTTTTGAAGCTGATGAAATTGAAATGAATTTTTGCTTGGAAAAAAAGTGAAAAAGAAAAAAGGAAAGCAAACGAACCGCAAAAGTGGCCATAAGTGAATTATATTCACCACTCATTAAAGACATTTAAAGGCGACTTGGGAATTTTTGTGCCAACATATTAATATGACAGACAGGATATAGAGCAAATTTAGGCAAAAATATATATTTTTTTTTTGCTCAAACAAAAGTGTACATTTAATATACACATATGAGTAATTCAAAAGACCATAAAATACATTCACACAATTTTGTTGCTCTTGGCAGACACATGCACATTTGAAGGGACAACCTAAATGCGAGTATACAAAAATAAATATCATAAATTGGCATGCTGACATTGAAAGCCAAGTTGAGCAAAGGAAGAAAAAAAAAAAAAAAAGTTGTGAAGCAAACTTTATTGGCTCCAGCTAGCGTTGGGAGAGAAAAGAAATTGATTACGGTATATATATTCTGCATAAAGTAAGAAATTCAAATAAACCAAATAACAAAACACAAACAAACATGCCGATTGGCTCAATGTGATATAGAGGCAAGCCCATACTTATCGCATCTCTTTGCGGTTACTGACATTTCAATACGTTTTGTATTGTGATGAAAGAGATCTAAACAAATTGCGGTATTTCGATTTAAGGTGGTAACAACTGAACTTTGTTTGGGCTTAAAACTGATGAGGATAGATGTAATAATACGTAGTTGTGAAGTAAGACCCATCCTCCATACAAAGAAAGGATTACGCCTTTTGAAACCAAATGAAAAAAACAACACCACATTTTTGCTAATTGGAAATATATAACAATGAGTTCTGCCACATTATTATCTAGCTAAAAAAGCTAATGGATATCTCTTCTCTCAGGTAACATATTCTATTTTACTCTATTTTATTTATTATCAATAAATTGTTAAACAAATTTAGATAATGTTGCTGAGATCTATGGCAGATCCCCAGCTTCTTGTTGATTTGTCGAAAGGTTTATATTACTGTGGGCAAAGCAGGTGAAATATGTATTGTATATATACAAAAAATATTTATAGTTGAAACGCACATATTTATGTTTCAATAAAATATTTCCTATTCCAAAATTCAAACTCATTTGGTCTTTCACATTTTTAAATTTATAACCATCAACAGCAAAGTGACTGCCATGGTATTGGTGCTACAATTTTGTACTCCATGAATGCAAACACATCATACCAACTTTCAACTTTTTCCGTCTCACTTTTTGTCAACTGAGTTACATACCAAACATCTCTTACGATTACCTCCAATTTTTGTATACAAAGCCAAAGCTTTGTATATAAGAAAATATATATAAAAATGTTTTCCGCAAAATAAAAAAAATAATAAAAAAAATAATAGAAATAAAATATCGAATATTCAAATGTACGATTGATCTTCGATGTCCTTGACATACAGAACCCACACAGCTAAACCAAATTGACTGATGATATACAAATAAAACCACTCAATATACAAAAGAAATACATAAACGCATAAGCCCACCTACATACCAATATGTATATAGTATGTAAGTAAGTAAGCATATGTATGTAAATGAATGTACACATGAAATCGTAAAAAGTTTTGCGCCAAGGTATGTATGTTTATGAATGAATTGAGTTAAATTTATTCGCAATGAATTGAAGCGGATTTCCTTGAGCACAAAATCAAGTATTTGTTCTGTTATGTGATATGATGAATATGTATTGGGGTGCGCATACAAACTGAAGCGAATTTTTATACCAACCTCCGCTCCCCCCTCCCCTAAAATACCGACAGTAAAATATATGCAAACACAAACGAAAGTATGAATAGATTTTCAAGGTGACCATTTAACTTACTTTGAAGGTTAACATTTTCTATGAAAGCTTAAATACGTAAATGCTTAATTGGGCTGAATGAATGTAGGACTTTACTTATTAATGTAGGTATGTTAGAAAGGCAAAATTATGTTTAATAGTATTTGGCAAATAACGATTTTCTTCATTTAAGTGTTAGAGAGAGAATTTCAGAAAACTGATGAAATCACTTTAAACTAGGGCTGCGCGATTAATTGATTAATCAAAATTTTGATTATTCATAATTTCGATTACTCAATTAATCGACTAATTATAAATTTTGATTAATCAAAAAGGGTGTTTACTCGAGGGTGTTTTACAAAAAGAAAATAAATTGATTATACGCCTTTTTGATTAATCGTTTTTAATTTTTTTATTTCCAGCAATTTCAAGGTAAACTTTCACATAAAAAAATTAGTAAATTAATCAGTTTTTGACTAACCATTTTTGAAAATACTCGAGTAACGCTCGTTATGATTGCTCAAAATTTTGATTAAACAAGTAATCGATTAACGGAAAGTTTAATTAATCAACTTAATCGATTAATCGAATAAAGGCACAGCCCTACCTTAAACCGTACTGAGGCGTAACTAAAAGTAGGAATAAGTAAGTATTTCGTAGAACTAATTTCTGTCGATGTATGGAGGACATACATTTGATAAAAAGTTACACGTCAACTCTCTATTCCAACTTTCCGTGTAAGTTGATTTTCCCAAGAGATGACTTCAGTCAGATAATCTTTTAATTTATTGGGAAGGAATCATAAATATTCGATTTCTATTTCATAAGATTTGGATAGGTTCAATATTTCTGAGTCCTGCTTTAGGACTGGTCTGAGGGAGAGCGCGATCTTTTATGTTTCGAGAAAGGATTTTGCTTCCCAATTCAATATGCAGAGCAGATTAGCAGTAGTCTCAAGAAAGTTTTTCCATTACATCTCTCTGATGACATTATTTTTGGTGTTAACGTTGGTGTTGGAGGCTAACAATGCCAATGAAAATAACGTCACTTGACTTTATTTCTTATCGAAAGTTGAAAAAAAGGACAATTGAAGTTATGTCTCTTTTGTTCTACATCCTACCCTTCTAGATATTTCTTGTCTAAGATTCTGTTCATAATCTCTGGAGAGAGATTGATTCCTAATTAGTCCGTCATGGACATAGATAAATCAGTTTCGAAACCTAGGTTTCTCGAAGCGTTTTCCTGGTACTGCACTAGAATGCTTATCATTCACCACTTAAGCTGGCTTTCTAGTCTTTCAGTTGTGCTATTTTTTTTTTTTTTTTTTTTTGCAGAATTACGACTTCTAGACCAATCGCATTCATTCTAGAGTAATCTAATATTCTTTGCGCAATGCGTCTTCTTGTACTCATATTGGGGCGTGCTGTAATACAGACCTCTTGCATTCACACATTTGAGGTGGCTGTCATGAAATGGGCTCACTAAGGCTGCCTCTTCTTACCAAGAATAAAAAAAGCTCAAAAGCATTCAGCTAAGAAGCCGAACTTTACTTACAAAATTGCTGATATGAAAACTTTCTCTCGACACAACACACAAGACACACTATCCTGTTGCACGTTAACATAGAGACGATGTACTGAAAGTTTACGTCTGCAATGAATTTCACTTAAAAATAGTCAGCGTGAAGAGTGCGAGTATGAAAATTAATTAAACTTCCACAGTGACAGCGCCTAGTGCAGAGTGCTGCAACGAAACCGATAAATTACCAAATTACCTATCAGCTACGAGCATGCTTACGTACCCAAAAACAACAAAAACAACGCGAGTGTACTCTGAAACGCGTGATAACTGTAAGTACTTACGTTAGCGGTTAACGAGCCAACGTAGCAAACTTACGTAGTATTCACTCGCAAATGGGCATCAATTGGCAGCAGGCAGCAACAAAGTACAAACTAAGATAAAGTGCAGTGGCTCGTGGCAACAAATTTCGTTATGCCCAATGCACCGACCACGCCTACATTCATGCCGCCCACTCATGCTTTAGGCGATTTACCACTGCAGTTTCGCGTAACAGAAGTGCTTGTGGCTTTGGTGAAAATTGAGAACGCAGGAGCTAAAGGCGGCTTATAGATACCTTTGGCCTTTTGGCATGGGAGGGTTGAAGATGATGATAGGGCTGCGTTTAAGCGGGACGTGAATGGACAATGTGCTAATGAAGTTAGCCACAAACGCATGCGCACATATTTACCGAAAGCGTTAAAGTGGAAGTTGTTGATTTGTATTTATGGCGTTGGTGGCGATAGTCTGGCTAGCGTTGTGGCAGCAAACAAAGTTTCAAGCGTTTGCGCGTACAAATAAAAGTTTTTTTTTTGTTTCTAATACTCACATACAGATTTTTTGGTGATAGCAGCGCCCATATAGATAGCTGCACTGAAATAAGTGAAAGATTTTTTCACTTTTTCATAGCTTATAAAATTTTCCAGCAATATTTGAAACTTTTTGCAACAAAATTAGGCATGGATTGTAGACTGAAAAACACAGCACCACTAAAAGAGTCGTGGAGTTGTTGTGAATTTGTCTGAAAGCTAAATTTATACATCCGATAGTGACAAAGAAAAATAATCAATTTCCAATAATTTCCTATATTTAATTTTATTTTATTTTATTTTATTTTATTTTATTTTATTTTATTTTATTTTATTTTATTTTATTTTATTTTATTTTATTTTATTTTATTTTATTTTATTTTATTTGATTTTATTTTATTTTATTTTATTTTATTTTATTTTATTTTATTTTATTTTATTTTATTTTATTTTATTTTACTTTATTTTATTTTATTTTATTTTATTTTATTTTATTTTATTTTATTTTATTTTATTTTATTTTATTTTATTTTATTTTATTTTATTTTATTTTATTTTATTTTATTTTATTTTATTTTATTTTATTTTATTTTATTTTATTTTATTTTATTTTATTTTATTTTATTTTATTTTATTTTATTTTATTTTATTTTATTTTATTTTATTTTATTTTATTTTATTTTATTTTATTTTATTTTATTTTATTTTATTTTATTTTATTTTATTTTATTTTATATTTATTTTATTTTATTTTATTTTGTAACGTGAATATCACGCAACATACGTATTTTTGTTATATGTACATATTTTACTACAATTCTGTTGTAATCCATAATTTATACATAAGTATGTTTAGGTAGTTAGTTCAATAATATTGACAAAGAGTTGAAAGCTCTATTGATCTCAGCTGTAATATTATTCACCATACCTTAACTACCGCTAGAAGCGCAGGAAGAAAAGCTCTAACTAAAGAGTATAAAAGGCAAGCCTCAGAGCAATCGTCTTTTTCTTACGGCGTTGCTCAAAGAGGTAAGTCATAAATATGTTCATTGCCTTGTCTAGCTGAACAGCGTAGGCTGGTCGCTAGCAATAGCTTTGGATATACAGTAGTAGTTGTGTTTGTTAGTACAGTTGCTTACTCTGCCTAGTTGAACAGCGAAGGCTGGTCGCTAGCAGGTGCATCTGTACATATGAATGTAAATCAGTGTATATACTTGCTGAGGTGAACAGCGAAGGCTGGTCGCTCAGTAATATATGCGCTTATGTATGTTAACTATGTTTCTTCTCTTTTGACCCAGACAAACTTTTTATCTTAATACATAGGTTTGTTTGTCGCACCTACGTACTATATATATATATTTTCGACTATCCACTGTACCTATTATACCATATACATATATCAACTATTGTAAATACATATATGCATGAACAATTGCACGCAAACCCTATTTCGCACTCTTTTCATTTCGCATGACATATTGACTTGCGTTGATTGGTATTGATACCTAAGCAACATATTCTTCCCTTGTATCTTAACAACAGCAAGCGGTAAGTACTCAAACACCGCTGCCCCTTGTTATAAATTGGCGCCCAACATAGTGGCAAACACAAACCTCTTCGATTTAACGCCTGTTCGCCGAAGCGAACGTATTTTGAAGAAATCAAATAAAATGACGACCCTTTCTGATGACCAATTTACAAAACTGCTTCAAGCAGTCAACCAAAGCAATCAACGTTCAGGCTCTTTTAGTAGTTGTACTGCCCGTTTTAATGGTGAGCGTAGCTCCACAAAGGTAGATGAGTTTTTAGCGGCTGTTTTGACATTTAAAGCAGTAGAAAAAGTTAGCGATTCGGATGCGATTAGCGGTATGCCCATGGTTTTAGAGGGGGATGCAGCAGAATGGTGGCAGGGTGTTAAATCAAAAGCCGAAGCTTTTGGCGACGTTGTCCGCATGCTACGTGAAGCATTCTCACCGCCTAAGCCAGCATGGCGTATATACTCGGAAATCGTTGAATCAAAGCAACAAAAAGCAGAACCAATCGATACCTTTGTACGTAGAAAGCGCGCACTCTTTTCACAACTACCCAATGTACCAGCCGAAGCTGACCAAATTGATATTGTATTTGGTTTGATACATTTTCAAATCCGTGATAGGATAAGTCGTGAGCGAATTAGTGATTTTGATGGATTGTTGAGGGAAGCGCGAGAGGCAGAATCGTCATTAAATGAGCGTAGAAACCAAGTAGTGAACGCTGACGTGCAAAGGTCTAGCGGTCCGACTCGGTGTAATTTCTGCCGAAAGAAAGGTCATAGCGTTGAAACGTGCTATAAAAAGAAAAATGAGGAGGCAAAAGACACACATGCTGCAATGTTGTCACAAGCTCAGGCATTAAAACCGAAATTTTCTTGCTATGGTTGTAATGCGCCTGGAGTTACACGCGCTAATTGTCCAAGATGCATGAAAAAGCCAGTAGAAAGTTCAAGTACGGTAAATTTCAATACGATCAACGTTACTGTAGGCAGAGATATTCCAATCGCAAACGTTCAGCTTTTTGGGGTACCTGGCCAGGCATATTTTGACTCAGGTGCACGTACAAGCGTTGCAAGTGCAAACCTTAAAAAAGTTATGGACTTTAAGCAATGCGTGTTCAAAAACATAACGTGTGAAATAACCCTTGCTGATGGTGTTAGATCGTCACAAAATTGTCTGTCCACAGAATGTAAAATGTCGATTGGTGGACGTTGTATCGATACGCAATTTATAGTTTTGCCGAATGCTGAAAATAATAGGACGTTGTTAGGGGCCGACTTTATGGAAAGGTCAGGAATTGTTCTGAATATGGGCCAAAAATACTGGTATTTTGAAGACGAACCGGCTAAGCATTTCGATTTTGTAGATTGTTTGCCGCTGGAGTTAAACATAATCGAGCGCGTGAAAGTGGCCAATGTTAATGTTAAACGTAAACCGGAAGAGGTGGTAGAAAGAGAAGTAGATAAGCCCAAAGTATATATGTCTGAATTCGAGTATTATGGACCAGAAGATCCGTGGAGATACTCGCCACACTCGACCCAAGAATTGTTTAGGGATTCACTTCCGCCACAGTCGATAACACCAGATAGGAAATATGGTAACGGTCTGTTTAGACGCGTTTATAAGCCTTCGGCTACGGACTTGTTTTCGATAGACTTTCGTTTTTTAAAAGAGTCAGATGGAGCTGAGTTGGCACAATCTGAAAAGGTGCAGTTAGAGGATATGCTGAACGATTACTCAGTTGTTTTTGGGGCATCTTACGAGCCGACACCGTACGCTCAACATTTTATTGACACAGGAAACCACAAGCCTATTGCTTTACCACCGTACCGTATGTCTTTTCCTAAGCTGCGTGAGTTAAAATCGGAAATACACAAAATGATTGAAAATGACGTCATTGAAGAATGTGATTCTGCATGGGCATCACCCGTAGTTATGGTACCAAAGCGAGATGGAAGTACACGCGTATGTGTCGATTATCGCAAGATTAACGCGATTACGAAACCTGACAGGTATCCGATTCCTCGAATGGACGATTTGTTGCATGCCGCAAAAAGCACACAATGTATGACAACCCTGGACCTGCAATCTGGCTATTTTCAAATTGCTGTTGCAGAGGCAGATCGTGACAAAACGTGCCTTATTACGCCTTTTGGCACATACCGCTTCAAACGGATGCCGTTCGGCCTTCGAAATGCGCCATCGACCTTTCAGCGTTTGATAGACCGATTCAAAATGTCAGTACCAAATGTACAAATCCTCGCATACCTAGACGACATAATTATATGCTCGACTTCGTTTAAAGATCATATACGTGATTTACGTATCGTTTTCGAAAACCTTCAAAAGTTCAAGCTGAGGGTAAACATAGAAAAATGTAGATTTTGTTGCACGCGTGTAAAATATCTTGGTCATGTACTTACTGCTGAAGGCATTAAAGTTGACCCTGATAAGACAACAGCGATAACTGAGCGAAAGGAGCCGCGTAATCTTAAGGAACTTATATCGTTCGTACAGACGTGCTCGTGGTATCGGCGCTTTATTGACCAATTCGCGACAATCGCTAAACCGCTGACTGATCTTCTCAAAAAAAATGCCGTTTGGCAATGGAACGAACCTCAAGCGGAAGCTTTTACGAAACTTAAAGATGCGCTCGTGCATCCACCTATTTTAAAGCAAGCAGAAGATGAGATACCATTCGTTATCAAAACTGATGCAAGTTCGTATGCGTTGGGAGCGGTTTTGCTCCAGGGGGAGAAGAATTTCGAGCATCCAATAGAATATGCGAGTCGACTTTTAACTCCTGCCGAGCGGAACTATTCGACCACAGAACGTGAAGCATTAGCCATTGTATGGGCATGCGCCAAGTTCAGGGGGTATATTGACGGCGCGGAAATACGTTTGTTGACGGATCACCAGCCGTTAAAATGGCTTCTAACCATTAAATCACCATCCGGCCGCCTCGCAAGATGGGCACTGCAAATACAACAGTACAACTTCAAGATCGATTACACTCCTGGTAAAACTAATTGTTTAGCGGATATGCTGTCACGTCCAGCATGCGCAGAAGAAAAACATGGCCTATTACAGTGTATTTGTGCATTTGATATAGACTTACCGAGAGTGAAAAGTAGCGAGTTGCGAAATGAACAGCTGAAAGATGCATATTTAACAAACGTGATCAAATCTATAGAAGAGGGTGATGAGAATGCCACCTTATGGTGCAATCGCGGATATCTCCTAAATGATGGCGTGTTATATTGTTATGCGAACGACGATGTAGAAGATGCACAACTCGTAGTGCCACACCAGGAGCGATTGGACATTTTAAAGGCGTACCACGATGAAAGCACGGCTGGTCATTATGGAGTTGACAAAACTATTGCCCGCATCGCGAATCGTTATTTCTGGCCCGGAATGCGGTCGGAAATTACCAAACATGTAAGAAAATGTATCGAATGTCAGCGTTATAAAGCAACTAACATGAAGCCGATGGGCTTATTGCAAACAAGTGTAAGCAAACAAAGGTTTGAAGTAGTGGCTGTTGATTTATTTGGGCCGCTACCGAAGACGACTGAAGGGTACCAATGGATATTGATAGCAGAAGATGTTGCAAGTAGATGGGTGGAACTTTTTCCAATGGTAGAAGCTACAGCCGAAATGTGTGCAAAGATTTTAATTAACGAGGTGTTTCTACGATATGGGGTACCACGACGACTAAAGTCCGATAACGGTGTACAGTTTGTGTCAGCTATTATGCAACAAGTTGCATACTGCATGGGGATACAACAAGTTTTTACTCCCGTATATCACCCCGAAGCCAACCCAGTTGAACGTAAAAACCGTGACCTTAAAGCTCAGTTAGGTATATTCGTCCAAAACCGGCACAATGTTTGGGATGTAGGGTTACCCGCTATTCGCTTCGCTATGAATACTGCTAATTGTCAAACTACTAGCTTTTCAGCCGCTTACCTTACCTTTGGAAGAGAGTTGCGGACTCTTGACGATGTTCATCATGATATTAGGGCCATAACAGAGAGTGAGAATTTTATACCACAAATAACGCCGTACCTGAAGAGTATGGTAGAAAATTTTAAGAGTGCGAAAGAAAAGGAGCAAATAATGCAGGACAAAAACAAAGTATATGTTGATAGGAAACGACGACGCCAAGACGACATCATCGTAGGTACAGAGGTTTTAGTAAAGTCGCATGCGTTAAGTCAAGCAGCAAAGGGTGTGACTTCCAAATTTGTACCTAAACGAGATGGACCATATGTTGTGACGCGGAAGATCGGTACATCCACATACGAAATTGCTGCCAAAAATGAAACAAACGTGCCACTTGGGGCATATCATGCATCTGCCTTATCAATATATAGAGGCACCAATACCGACGATTCACCTACACCTGTCCAACCGATAAGGAAGAGAGGAAGACCTAGAAAGAGCCAAAATTAATGACGACTGACTCGTTTACTCATCATCCGTCAAGGGGGAGGCTGTAACGTGAATATCACGCAACATACGTATTTTTGTTATATGTACATATTTTACTACAATTCTGTTGTAATCCATAATTTATACATAAGTATGTTTAGGTAGTTAGTTCAATAATATTGACAAAGAGTTGAAAGCTCTATTGATCTCAGCTGTAATATTATTCACCATACCTTAACTACCGCTAGAAGCGCAGGAAGAAAAGCTCTAACTAAAGAGTATAAAAGGCAAGCCTCAGAGCAATCGTCTTTTTCTTACGGCGTTGCTCAAAGAGGTAAGTCATAAATATGTTCATTGCCTTGTCTAGCTGAACAGCGTAGGCTGGTCGCTAGCAATAGCTTTGGATATACAGTAGTAGTTGTGTTTGTTAGTACAGTTGCTTACTCTGCCTAGTTGAACAGCGAAGGCTGGTCGCTAGCAGGTGCATCTGTACATATGAATGTAAATCAGTGTATATACTTGCTGAGGTGAACAGCGAAGGCTGGTCGCTCAGTAATATATGCGCTTATGTATGTTAACTATGTTTCTTCTCTTTTGACCCAGACAAACTTTTTATCTTAATACATAGGTTTGTTTGTCGCACCTACGTACTATATATATATATTTTCGACTATCCACTGTACCTATTATACCATATACATATATCAACTATTGTAAATACATATATGCATGAACAATTGCACGCAAACCCTATTTCGCACTCTTTTCATTTCGCATGACATATTGACTTGCGTTGATTGGTATTGATACCTAAGCAACATATTCTTCCCTTGTATCTTAACAACAGCAAGCGGTAAGTACTCAAACACCGCTGCCCCTTGTTATAATTTTATTTTATTTTATTTTATTTTATTTTATTTTTATTTTATTTTATTTTATTTTATTTTATTCTATTTTATGTTATTTTATTTTATTTTATTTTATGTTAATTTATTTTATTTTATTTTATTTTATTTTATTTTATTTTATTTTATTTTATTTTATTTTATTTTATTTTATTTTATTTTATTTTATTTTATTTTATTTTATTTTATTTTATTTTATTTTATTTTATTTTATTTTATTTTATTTTATTTTATTTTATTTTACTTTATTTTATTTTATTTTATTTTATTTTATTTTATTTTATTTTATTTTATTTTATTTTATTTTATTTTATTTTATTTTATTTTATTTTATTTTATTTTATTTTATTTTATTTTATTTTACTTTATTTTATTTTATTTTATTTTATTTTATTTTATTTTTATTTTATTTTATTTTATTTTATTTTATTTTATTTTTATTTTATTTTATTTTATTTTATTTTATTTTATTTTATTTTATTTTATTTTATTTTATTTTATTTTATTTTATTTTATTCTATTTGATGTTATTTTATTTTATTTTATTTTATTTTATTTTATTTTATTTTATTTTATTTTATTTGATTTTATTTTATTTTATTTTATTTTATTTTATTTTATTTTATTTTATTTTATTTTATTTTATTTTATTTTATTTTATTTTATTTTATTTTATTTTATTTTATTTTATTTTATTTTATTTTATTTTATTTTATTTTATTTTATTTTATTTTATTTTATTTTATTTTATTTTATTTTATTTTATTTTATTTTATTTTATTTTATTTTATTTTATTTTATTTTATTTTATTTTTAAGGTAGCACTGCTGGGTATATATGTAAAAACCCATAACCCAAAATAAATGAAAACTTTCATCGGCAAATTAAAAAGTTTTCGTATATTGAGCACTTCACGCGAAATAAATTGCAGCAGCCAAATAAGTGCATGCCGCCAGGATGTGGCTGGTATTAAAGAGAGAGAGAGAGATATAAACGAAAGATACGCACAGACTTTGCAATGAGAAATCGACACAAAAATACAAACTCAAGCAGCTGGCGTACAAGGCAAGAAAGTATTAAACACTTTGTGCTGCCGTTTGTTCATCAAGCCGTTGTTGCGGATCTGCCAGTAAATAGTGCATAAAGAATTACCGCAACATACAGCAGGAGCTGTTTATACTGAGATATCTGGCATCTTTGATGTCTTCAGCACATTCACCATTCAACGCACACACACACCCCATACATACAAATACATTTGCAAAAGACGTTGCTAGCTTGCTTGTGGCGGAAGATGTTTTAAATTGCAACAACGCTTCACCGAAAATTGTTACAAACTTGCCAAACTTTAGTATAGCCACAAAGAGAAAAAAGACCAAAACATTAACACAAGTAAGTCGGTTGTACGGTTGGTTTGCTTGATGTTCTGCCGAAATTTAAGCTTAAGGCATGCAGCAGTGCAACGATAAAAGCTTTTAAGTAAAAAAATGGCGCCGCAATAACTCACGCTTACGCACACATAGATAACAGCCAACAACTTTAAGTGTGTGCAAAAGTAACTTAAATAATATCCTTCATCAGAGATCACACTGAAATTGCGGTTTCCTATAATAATTTGCTAAGTTATGATTTACAAAAACACCTGACGTACAAGGAAGGCTGACTGATATTAGTCGAGATATGGAAGCATATTATACTAAAAAATTTAACGTTGGCTCCGGTATTATTTAGAGACTCCAGATCTAAAACGAGAAAAAGGACTAGACTGGCAGCCACAGGGTGGTATAGATGCCAGGAAGACTCATGACAAAAATCGGAGAAAAGTAAAATGAATTAGACTAAACCCATTTTATAGTTTCTAACAATGGAGTGTGATGAGTGTATGAAATTTCTTAGAATCCTAATATGGTCCTTTAAATTCTTTCAAATTTGAGCACAGGTTACTCACCAACAAACTAACCAGCTTATTCAAGTTTTTTTTTCTCCACGGATACTGAAAGTATATGATAATGATGCTGTTGAGGACGAGGACGAGGAGAATGCCGAAATACATATTTTTTAGTGTTTCCCAGAAGTACACTAAACCTATTTGTTTGATATTCATAGACTTATAAAAACTTTTAACCTTTAAAGTCAATCCTTCCAAGAATTAATATTTCTCAATTTCTCTCCACCCACTTAGCAGCTTACAATGTTTATGCGCTTCAGCTAACGCACTTAATACCATCCTTCCACTTTTCATATGAAATATTCCATTTGTCATAAAATTTCATATTGCTCAACACAAAATGGATCACTAAAGTTGGCTGAAGCTAAATGCTGCAAGTGTTTGCTTTGACACCAAAGGGCGTTGAGGTGACACTGATGCGTAAACATGCAACCCTGGAGCCAAAGCATGGTGAGCGTTTCTTTTGACACCAACACACAATGCCATATTACTCGTATACCGAAGGTGTGAGTAAGGGTAAAAAAAGAAATGAAAGCGCTAAGAATGAAATCGATTGAAGTTATAGTATAACATCTTCATTGTCAGCTTCAACACATCATCGACGATTTTTGTTGCCTGTAAATACATACGTATATACTATATAATGCAAGTCCTCTTGTACAAATACATATAAACGTGTATGTGATGTATGCTAGCATGCCTCGTTGCGCCGTTAAGTGCATTGCGAATGAAGCTTTACTTTGCCAGCGAAATTGCTTACGGCTTTTAGCTGTGCGTTGCTACTACCAAGCACTTTCAATGCGAAGTAATCGCATGTACTTCCACTTTACTTTCACAAAAACGCTTACAATCATATATTTCCATTTACCTTCTATCATACAGAAATATATGTACGCACCCACATCCATCGATTGATCCATCAATCGTATGAAGGCACGAAGTGGGCTTTTTGTATTACAACCAATTTCAAAGTGACTATGCCTTCAGCCTCTTCTCTCCATCTCCACTTATTCTCTGTCATAAGAATATATGTATGTGTATATGTACATGTATATATTTCGCTCTGTAGTATTATGTACATACATATGTATGTAAAACCTATCCAATTTTTTACGGCTACGACTGGCGATTGAACTTTTATGGATTAAATTGTTTGCTAGCGCGATTTCAAAGCCAAAGCCAGCGAGAATGAGAAATGAGATTGACAAATGTGAACTGTTGGCTGTTGGCTGTGAAAAAGAAAAAAAAATTTATTTTCTAGATACTTCCTATAGCAATTGTGTCACCGCATATATCCCTTTGAAAATATGTTTGTTTTATGTGCAATAAAAGAGTGTTTCAATTTATTAAGAAATTTGATAAGAATTTATTGGACTATTAAAAATTTACAAAATTATAAAAAACTGTTTGGTAATGTATATATGTATGTATGCAAAGGAATAACTTAGTGTTGTCATTCTCGTGTTAATAATATTTTCTATTCCGAAAACTCAGTAAATTTTCGGGATTAGATATGTCCTTTGATTTTTTTTTGGTTTTTTGTTGTTGCGCCAACAAGAATAATGTTTTTTTTTATACCTAGTAGTGCTTCGCACACAAGGTATATTAACTTCATTCGCCTAACGGTAGTATGTAACGGCATAAACGAATCGAGATAGATATTGACTTATATATATCAAAATGTTCAGGAGGAGAAGAGAAATTGATTGAGCCATGTCCGTCCGTCCGTCCGTCCGTCTGTGAACACGATAACTTGAGTAAATCTTGAGATATGTCAATGAAACTTGGTATGCAGGTTCCTTTTTACATATCTCTGAACGGTATTGAAAATAGGCAAAATCGGTTAAAAGCCACGCCCACTTTCTATATATATAATATTTTCGAAAATACAAAAAGAGTGATTATTCAGTACATAATACACCTATAAGGATAAAATTTGGTGTGTACCTTACCGTTAAGGCAAAAAATAAATTTGTGAAGAAATTTTTAAAAAAGGGCGTGGCACCGCCCACTTTTGATTAAGTCAAATTTGGAAATATCATTAATCATAAATCAAAAACCGCTCAAGATAGCAAAATAAAATTCAGCACACATATTTATATTAATACAGGCAATATTTCGAAAAAAAATTAGCGAAATCGGATTAGGTCCACGCCCAATTTTATACGAAAGATTTTGAAAAGGATCATGGATATATTGAATATGCTATAACTTTGCTTAAACTAGCTGTATATCATTTCTATTTCACCTCTAAAGTGTTCGTGGGCAAAGAAAGTCGAAAGCACAAAATTTTTCTAAAATGGGCGTGGCCCCGCCCCTTTATGGGGGATTATTCCACAAAACTTTCCATGCCATAACTCCGGTAAAAATTGATTTATTAAAACGATATTTGGAGAAAGTGTTCAACATATAAAGCTAACTCTTTGCTGAAAAAATAAACAAAATCGGTGAACGGATACGCCCACTTTTTGAACATAGTTCTAAAATATTTCTTCGTAAAATTAAAATCGCGATATTTCCATAATTGTATAAGTTATATAAATAAGATTTTACACACATATTAGCCTTTCTAAACAAAACTAAACTGTAAAAAAATTTTGTGGATTTTGGTGAAGTAGGCGTGGCGCCTCCCACTTTTTAGCATAAAAGCTCTGCTATTTTCAAAAGCGATTGGTTGGAATTTCAAGAATGTATTTCAATGAAATTTTGTGAGATGCTTCCCAATAGTATGTAGTATACTCCTGCCAAAAATTACGCAAATCGAATAACAAACAAGCAAGATTAACGGGCAAGTAGTTAACACCCTACTGCCTTTTTTTAAATTAATTTTTTTTATTTTCATACCTTTCATGAACATGAGGAAAGCTATTTATATTTTGTTATTTAGTGATAATTGAATTTACCACTCACAAAAGAAGTGTTTTTAATCGAAAACAATCAGTTGTCTTTATAACAACTTTTCCGTTATTAAAATAGACCTGAGTAAATTGGGATACCAAAACAGATCACTACTAGGTATTTAATGTTCGGTTGCACCCGAACTTAGACTTCCTTACTAGTTTTTTGTTAAAATTGTTATTGTTTTTATTTCTTTGTAATAAGTATTCTTAATTAATTTTTAGCAGTTTTCATTAGCACAGAAAAGGAAAATTATAGCAAATTGTCTGTTGAAGTCTCTAAAATATTCCTTTTTTATTCTTTTGTATACTTTTAATAATAAATTAAAAATAGTTACGAAAAAAAATAATAATAAAAACAATAATGATTTTCGTGATTTGATATTAGAGAAAAATTACAACGATAATCGCAACGATGGCATTTTTCAATCAATTTCATAAAAAAAAAATTTGTTTCTCTATATAATTTATAGCCTTGGTACTTAAAAAGAAATAGTTTACATACTTGCAAACCCGATGTCCTGCTTAAAATATGAATACCATTTTAAAAATTGCGCTATATTTCTACTCAGTTTGAACATTTTGAAATATTGTGGTCTTTAACTCATCCGTCGATATTAAAAACAATCGTTTCGATTAGTTTCTACAGGTGCAAGATCACATATGTTAAGATAAGTTTGAGAAATATTTTCGATGAGGCTTTTTAAGAGGACGTTGGACGCCTTTAATGGCATATGTAAACCATGTATAAATTCTCTATATCCCTATTATGATAACTCATGAAAAAAATTGAAAATGATTTAAAAATGTGTCTCAGCTATAGATAAATATGAATCAGAAATCTTATTGCTTTATTGCTGTATACTAAAGGTAGTCATACAAGATTTACGCAAATAAATATGCTTTTCAAGTAAAAAAAATTGTATCCACTTAATAACATTTTCCCCCCCAAACTAAAGGTACGACATGGCGTATACGTAACCTTTTTACAAAAAAGCGCACTAAATAATAGATAATAAATATCAGGTTGGCCTTGAGCTGTCCACAGGTAGAAAATGTTAACATTATACTTCGTGGTTATATAATAAATTCATGGATTTATGTAGCAATAAAGCTATAAGTTATATGAATGTATTTAATAAATCTCTTTTGAAGGCATATTTGTAGCCATTCATTGTTATAACGAAATAAATATTTCGATTTATCGATTTGTGAGCTCAATGATGCAAAACGAATGTGTGCAAGTACCGAAAAAATGTTAGCTATTATACGAAAATAAAGGGTGAAATGATGCGATAAGATGGCAAGAGAGTAATGGATAAATGAAAGTATCGAACGCGTCCGCTAAGAAGATTTTGATAGGAAAGGCAGAAATTCAAACTAAACAGGGCGAATTAATGCTACTACAACAATTTAAGTTAATTATTATATTAATAAAAACAAATATAACAATAAGGATATTTGAAACAAAAGTTACATTAAAGTCAAAGAAACAAAAAAAATATATATATATTAAAAGGGAAATTAGTTGAAGAGCAAAAAAAAAAAAAAAAGGAAGAAGGAGAGCAACTGTAGGCAATGAAGGTTCACGACACTACTCATGAACCTTAACACTTGGCAACCATACCTTTAAAATTTTCAAAGTAAAATTCAATTTAAATAAAAAATAAAACTAGTAAGCTCCCCTTTGCAAACATTTCCAATAGACGCCAACTACTGGGCGCCATATCACATAGCAACAATAAGTCATCTATGTTTGCTCATAATTTTAACGTTTTTGTTTTAAAACACTTCAGGTTGACAATAGCATAATGGCATCAATATATATCATTGACATATTCATAAACTCATGGGTAGGGGAGCACGGCAGCCTTCAATGCTTCAATGACGATATTGATTGCCTTAGCGCCTGGCATTTGTTGATGATCACACCTAACAGTGAAGACTAATACTCCGCTGGCTGTCAATGTTGGCATTGAATGACATAAATGCGCCGACATTAATCTCTCAATAAATCAATCGCAACGCATACAAAGTGAACAAAACGTACAAAAAGAACATAAAGAATTTCCAACTTTTGAAAACACTTGAGCGTGGCAATTGCAAAAACCTCTATATATGCCAAAGTGTATATGTATGTGTTTGGGTGGGTTTGTGTGAACTTGCACACACAGTTGGCTACATAGATGTACGTTTAGTGGATTGCAAAGTTTACTTATTTGGTGGCCCCTAAGCAAAGCGTTGCACAGCGGCTCATCTGTCTTTGTCGGTTTGCTTTGCACAGTCACGCATACACCGAAGCCTAGGGAGTACGACTTTTTATAAACCAATTCATTGAAAAAAGCAAAGAGATTTTGGATTTTTTATTTATTACTTTGATGCCTTTTTTTTGCGATTTTTTTTTTTTTAGTTTTTTTTTGTAACTTCTGCTACGCATTTGTGCTATTGACACCGTCAACATAGGTCTTATGTGTGACATAACAAACGAACGCTTTAAGCGTTTGATATGGCATTGTTGTAAAAATATTTTTCGTCCAAAAAAATAAAAATAAGAATAAAAAAAAATATTTGGGGCCTTTTCACTTTTGAAGTTACCTGCGCCAGGACTTGAACTTTGGCCCTTCGAAATGGTGGGTCTTAATCTCTTTTTAGATATTTAACTTATGATAGTTATTATTATTTTGTCATTACAATGTGGTTAGTTTTAAAGTAATTGAAGACGTCACCATTATTAATTGTACCATTACTACGAACCTTAATTTTGTCAAAGGGAGCCTTTCATAAAAACACTCTATCCCACTCAACCTATAATAAAGTTACAATACACTTTTCTAAAAAGTAGGACCTCTCTCACTCCCTTTTTGCTTCGAGTTTTGCTCAAGCGTACTCAAAGTAAACCGAAGTCGACTAAAAAGTGCATCACCAAATCTCACATAACTCACCTTCACTAATGCATAATTCAAATCGCAAGCAGTCGAAGCGAAACCGGCGCCAATACAATATGTACAAGTACAATAAAATAATATTGTGCAATACCAACTCCTAAAAGGGAAGTACATATCAACGGCAGCCAATTGGCACATTGGCCAAGAGTCACGTACAACTGACCGTTTACTTGTGCTCGACAGTTATTTAGCATTGGATTTGCTGCCAGTTATGTGCGAGATATAGACGACTTACCCTGTAGGAATTCAGTAACTAGGAGGAAACATTTCTGGTTTCTAACTTTATATTAAATGTCAACTAAGAACTAGTTTGATGGTTATTTATATTTATTTAATTTAATTTAACATAATTTTATTTAATTTTAATTTACTTTAGTTTATTTTATTTTTTTATTATTTTTACTTTATTTTATTTTTTTTATTCGATTTGTTTTATTTTTTTGTTCTCTTTTTAAATTATAAAAAATAGCTACCTCTAGAACTTTTGGATAACACTGGATACCCTTTGTTAAAGAGAACAATGTGGTAACAGTTATGAAGCCACTGGAGACTGCTGCTGACAGCTGAAATATAACAAATACACCAATTCGAAACTAAAGACTTTCCCTACAGGGTATAAATTCATAGTTCTTACTATCCTCCCATATACATACGTGCTTCCTATGGTTGTTGTTATAATACTTATGTACAGCTACATAGTCCACTTTTGGCTCTGTATTGAGTATCGTTTGCATTGCAAAGTAAGCGTAAAAGTGCTCACATTTTTCTGGCAGGAAATGCATACAACTTCCTGCCGTGAATGCCATTTCCATAAGCAAAACATGTATGAAAAATAAAAGCATAAAATATAGAAAGAGAAATAGAAACAGAAAAAGAAAAAGTTAAATTGCACTATCCATTGACCACTCGGCGTTCACTTTTGAATACTTGAAATGCTCTTTGCTTTTTCGAAAGTTTTCACTATTTGTTTTATTGGTAAAATATTTTTTCTGTTTTTGAAGATACATATATACATGTGTGTTAAGTGCATTAGGGTAAGCTGAAATACAATAATTTTAAATATTTTATACAAAGTCATTCATCGAGTGATGAGTGAACCTCAAAGCTAGATTTTCCAGCTAAGTACTTAATATCAATTTTAG
>OX608080.1:16784684-16857184 GCA_951509765.1 Sphenella marginata | reverse complement strand
GCCGTTTAGACATCTATAAAACTATGAGATAGTTTATTTTTACATACAATTTATTTAGGCGTGTTTCTACTTTTCCCGATGATGTGTACATAAGTACGTATGAATATAACAATTGCATACATACATACATATGTATATTTATAGTTATTTATTACGAAGCATCTCAGATATTCTCCCGTCAGACATTTTCGAAGCGCCAATGATTTTGCTATTGAGTAGTAGCCTTTGTAAAGTCGAATGCACAAATGATTTCAATTATGATTAGCAAATTGAATCTTGAAGTTTCATATCACAGTGTCTAAGTGTACTCGGAAGACCTTTACGCACATGAAGTGATAGCAATTTGTTTGCATTCAATTTGAAGTTATAGATCGAGACAAGAAGAGGAATAAAAATAAAACATGGAGCGTTAAAAATAAATACTAAGGTGTTGAACACTCCGTTGAGTTAGAAAACTTCAATAGGTCTTTGAGAATCATTAAGAGAACATGGGTAAACTCCTATCACTATCACTATCACTATCACTATCACTATCACTATCACTATCACTATCACTATCACTATCACTATCACTATCACTATCACTATCACTATCACTATCACTATCACTATCACTATCACTATCACTATCACTATCACTATCACTATCACTATCACTATCACTATCACTATCACTATCACTATCACTATCACTATCACTATCACTATCACTATCACTATCACTATCACTATCACTATCACTATCACAAAAGATTTCATAACTTACCTAAAACTTCTTGAAATAAATTTTGAAATTTAAAATTTTTCTATACATTTCCTTTCTTTCTCACATCCTGCTATTTTTCGCGTACCCTTCTTCGTAAAACGCCATGTTACGGACATCAGACAGACAATTGAATATTAGCATGATATCAAAACGTCATGTTATCAATAAGTAAAGTAACATTGTACAACAACAAATACTTGCACAATATAAATACGAAGTAAATGCTATTTACATTAACCCCCTAACAGCCACCCAACTTTAAAATGAAATATATGTGTACCAGAAACATAGCCACTACAATAATACTACCATTAAGCTATCGTTGTCGGGTGTCAATTCCGCAGTCAGTCAGTCAATCAACGAGATATTGAAATTACATTGGGGAAATTGAAACTGAAATTGAAATGGGGGTAATGAAATTGCTGTCATGAAACAGACCCTAACGCATTCAATGAAGTGCTTCCTAGCCATGTTGGCTTGAATATGTAGCTATGTATGTATATACATATGTATCTATGTATATGCTTGTGTATACATTTATGTACATGGTTATGGTTATGTATATGGCTTTGTATAAATATATGTTTGTATGTGTTGGATACGGTGCAAAGGCAAAAAGGAAACCGAAACCGTACAAATGAAGTAAAACGGAAGATTGTGTGAATGAAGGGAACGTCAGAAAGCGATACCATTACGTTAGTATATATATGTATATATGTACGTACCGTTATATCTAAATATATGTATGCATAAGCAACAGTGCGCTAGAATTCTAAGATAAAACAAAACGCTTCGTTTCATTTATTTGCCTGTCGGCACCATCAGTCCAAGAACAACCCAAATTAGCTATCGCATTTTACTCAAATATTTATGCCAAAATTTATTGGTTTTGTATAAATACCTAAAAATACATAACAAATACTCATTTTGGAAAGTCATTTGCTAAGTTAAGTAAAAGTAGCTACCGTTTCTTATGCTGCATATCTATTTACAAAAAGGTATGCCTTATCATGCCTTCATTGCCACTTCCTGACCACCAGGAGGCTTTGAAATGTATACTTTCATTGGCGCTTATTGGTTATTGTTTGTATACGCAAGCAGTCGTTTCGTTTGTAATAGTAAATATGTAGCTTTTGGCTATTGAAATGGAATTTTGATTTCACTTCCTAAAAAATCTTTATGCTATAAAGGTTTCCGCAAAATCATCTTAAATAGAAATATGCTTGCAATGCCAACAAAGGCATAAAATATTGTATATGTATATATGTAAAATCACTAAATTAGCCTTCAAGCCTTATAGTGTAACTATAGAGAGTTAAGTTATTTTTACTTGCGAATTTTCATTTATCGTTTTGCTAAAGGACAATAATATGTTTAAGGGAATTGTTGTTAATGAATGTGAAATGGAATTGATTGATTTTTCAACAATTTAAAGCTTTAACCTTTTTTTTAATTAAGTAGCTGGGCATATTTGAATGCTTAGCAACTTAAGATGGTATAAGGTAATATGGGCTGAAAGAAGAAAGGGGAGTGTGGATAACATAAGCTTAGTTACGTCATGTGATGTAACCTAATATGAAATTTGATATCTATAAAGTGATATGGTATGATGTGATATATGAAATGATATGATGTGATACAACATATGATATGATAAGATTTGGTATGATATGATATAAAATGATATGACATGATATGATAGGTTATAATATAAAAAGATTAAATATGTTATGATATGATATCATATTTGAAATTAAATGATGTGATGATATGATCGGAAATCATATGCAATAATCTTTTGTGGTGCTATGTATGGAAGCACCTTCAGGTCACTTTCAAATGGTCCCACATGCTATGGTATGTTATGTTATGTTATGTTATGTTATGTTATGTTATGTTATGTTATATTATGTTATTTTATGTTATGTTATGTTAGGTTGTGTTATGTTATGTTATGTTATGTTATTTTATGTTATTTTATGTTATGTTATGCGATGTTATGTTTTGTTATGTTATGTTATGTTATGCTACATATGCAAGCGTAAGGATGACAACCCTAGTAGGTACTCTCCTTAGTTTTATGTCAAGAGATACATATATGTACGTCTGCATGTACGTCTGTTTATCGTGACACCCCACATGATCCCGAAAATGACGGGATTGCAAATATCGAAACAATTTTGTTGCCCTCTAGCGAATACCTAAGTATGCAACACAGTTCACATGCACGTCCGTTTGCCCTAAATCCAATTGAAAATTAGTTATTGTTTGCCTTTGCCTTGGTGTGACAACAATTTTGTTTATCCTGTCTGTCATTGGCATTGGCTTGCAACGCACCACTGAAACACCGGCTGGCATTATTAGCTGTCGCACAAAAGTAAACAAACATATGAACGCTAGAACAAACATTGACGTCCGCCTTGAGCACTCGATCTCTTTGTTGTCCACTTCTGTGCGAAGGTCCATTGCGAGTTTTTTTTTTTTTTATTTTGAGTTGATTGTTTCATTCTATTTTTTTTTTTCTCTTACTTCTCTTCACTTTATTGTTGTTCTTGCTGCAGGCACTCATTTTCTATATTAGTTTCCAGCGTGAGCGTGTTATTATTTGACACCACAAAGTCAATGAAGTCAGTTTCGAATATCGCCTTTCGCTTAGATAAATAAATCGAGAATGTTTGTGTGTATATCGTTTGTGTACGTCTCGACTTAATTGTTGTGTTTTCTATGTTTAAGCATGCGATGTAAATATTTTTCCAATGCATGTGTCAACATAATTTTCTAAGTGGACATTAGTGATAAAAGGTTATAATGCGATTTTCATTTGTTTTTATGTTATTGTATCTTTAGCATTAAATATTCATTTACTTAGCCGCAGACTTATTTCTCTGGATAGTATGAATGCACCTTTACATAAAAAAAATCAAAATTTTGAATGTTAGCGTACTTCTTTGATTTCAGCAGGTGGTGAGTTAAGAAATTATGCCAAATAATTTTACTAATTTTATAATTCACCTAAAAATGTGCAAAATTTAAACGAAAATTTAAGGCTCGATTATATTTCTCTTTATAGTAGGACATAGACTAGCGCTCATAAACGTAAGAACTAATGGGATATTTTTCATTGCCATTGAACTTTTAATTTTGCTGTATTATCTATCTATGGGGTCATTTGTAGAATCCAACGCAAGTGGGGGAAAGTTTGGGCAATGGTGGTCGAGGTCCTCATGACGACTAAAGCTGACATGGCCGCCTTAAAAGAGCTGCAATGGACGCGATGGGGAAGTACAACGAATACATTTTGCAACATCACCTGAGTGAAAGGATATTAATAAAACGCAAGAAAACATAAATAAACCAAATGGAATAAACCACACACAAAAAAAATAACCCGTTATTATAAAGAAACCCCAATAACTTGTATTACGCACGAAAAATTTAAATACCAAAAAAATAATGAGACATCATTAACTGCAAACTGTAATGAAATGCTGAGCCAAGGGCCAGCTGGGATATTACATAGTGTCCGCTTACATAGCATTAATCTTGCTTATCCCAACAGCATTGTAGTCACCCATAAATTGCAACTGAACATTAGACCTGACCGAAAAAAAAAGTTGAATATGAGTTTGAAGGTAATGATGAGAGGTTTTGAGATAAGACGGTCCAAATGTTTGTCATATCTGATATCTATAAACAGAGCTAAAAGATTTAATTTTCTTGCAAGACTAAAACTTTAATATCTCGAAATCGGATAAGCGTTCTTTTTCTAAGGACAAAAAAATATATATATTTTCCGTAAACCTTTAAACATAAACATCAAAAGTTAGTGGCGGACTTTTCAAACTTTTTTTTTCAACCCGGCCTACAGTACATCTCGACGCCACATCCGCGCTTTAACCCATGGCCAGTTGTCGATGCATGATAGCGTATCCTTTCGGTAATTATTTATATGCTTTTAAGCTAAAATAAACACAATGTAATTCGCACACATGCATACACACACACACTTGCAAATATATACAAAGTAACGTTGAAACACTGACGAGAGGATACAACTGAAGCTTTACTTGTTCACATTTTTTTTTGAGCTTTTTCACCAAAAAAATCGTTCACGTTTCTTTTGCTGGTTGTAGCTTAATGATGCAACGCAGCATACATACCGGCAATAAAAATAATAGGGCAATAAAAACAAGAATAACACCAACAACTAAGATATGTGGAAGACATTGTGGTCCAACTTAGAGAAGGAATTGTCGCTCGTACAAAAACTTAAATTATTCAAAACTCGTCCCGAAAACAATTATAAAAGCATGACTTTTTTTTTTTTGATAATTTTTTGTTTTTGTAGGTTATTTTTAATTTTATCAATTTTTTTTATTGTTTTTTATTTTTTTTTATTAATCGTAAAAAATCATGGAGATTTTTTTTGATTTTTTTTTAATCTTCTGCTAATTTTTTTATTTTTGTAGATTATTTTTAATTTTCTTTTTTAATAATCATAAAAAACTTAAAGCATCTCTAAAGCTTTTCTCAAGCAATATCTTCGGATTTTATTCCAATAATAATAATTAGCGAATAAACTGCTTTGGATGATTTATGGTCCTTCCTGACAGGCCAATTTTACACATAAAAATAAAAAGTAACCAATATGTGCCTCCCCCTTTTCTGCAATCGAACGATATTTACAAAAAATTTAACAACTCCGGTCGTGCTTCAACGCTGAATTATTTACGTAGTATTTATTTATCCTTTCCGCTACCTCTTGTATCAATCGTCTCGTAAGCAAGCTACAACCCCAACTTTTCATATATCCTGTGCGCATTTTGTAGCGAGCAACTTCCGCCGATTTATAAGCATTTGCAATGTTTGTATGTACATATGTATGTATGTATATTGTAATATTTATGCTATGAGCGGTCTTATGTATGTATTGTGCGTGCTATTCTATCCAGTCGAAGCATATAGATGAGTTACAGAAATAATTTATTGTATTTTTGGTTGTATGAAGATTGAATGTCTTTATTATTAAAATACGTCGGTAATCAATAATTTTCTTCACAGTCAATCTGACTAGATATACATACATACATACATAAATATCAAAGCAGTAGTAAAAAAATAACTTAAAATTTTTGGTTTGAAATTATTACTTTTGGGCCTGCAAATTTTGTAGAAAATTTATTATTATTTTTACAACATCAAATAGAAACTACAAGATAATTTCTGTAATTAAAATGAATATTAAAATATGAAGAAATTAAACGCGATGGGAAGCATAATTTATATAAGACACATGTATCTTGCAACTTTAAACTGCCATCAAAATTGTTTCAAAATTGTTTGTAACGCTATTAGCTTATATCGAGGTAAAGTTGACTTAATAAATCCAATAATAAGGAGAAAAGGCAGGCAAGATGCAAGAGAGAAATTCAAGTAGGACAAAAAATGATAAGAGATGGGCATAGCAAAAAAAGTTCAAAGTAAATTTTTCCAACCCCCATATTTCTTTACAAAATTTTCCGGTCTAGTGTACATAAGTAATTAGTTATCATAATTTATGGTGATACTCGTTTGTATATGTTTGTGCATATGTCCTTTTTTTCCTGCCGTTAATTCAAGAGTTAATGATTTTGTCTACCATTTTCACACATGCTGTATACATATGTACATATGTATGTATGTGTTTGTATATTAGATAGACGTGTAACAAGTGAGGAGGAGCGATGGAATAAATTACTAGTTAATGAGTTTGGAAATTACTTTGTGCATTGAAGCATCTTCAAGTACCACCAAATTAGCACTGTGACCAATTGCGATACTCTTAATTGGCGCCTGTAATTGTGTATCTATAAAGGAATGTATATAGGTATGTTTATATTTGCTATGAACAAGAAAGCAAAACACGAAATTTTATTAATTCAGCGAAAATAATGTAAATATGTATGTCACATTGGGTGTAGTGCGCGTCAGACATGCAAGGACTCTCAAGTCTAAGTCACGCAACGTAAACAAAAAGCTTTCGCGCTTGCTTCGGCGTGAAAGCGAGTAGCGTACCAAACTTCAGCCACCATTGTTTGAAGTCGGCATATAACATTGAATTCTTTGAAGGATATACTCTAACTTGTATTAAACATGTATTTCAGCAAAAACTCGGCCTGTAACTAGACACATTCAAGCAATATAATGATTATTTATGTATTACATATGTATCTGACGACAAATTTGGTATGTGCTGACCGAGACCTCATTGCTATAATTATTTCTTTGGTTAAAGCAAATGACTGAGTAATATTTATTGCTTCTTATTGGATATTTATGTGGTTAGGAATGGATAGGAAAAACTAATTATTTTAATAATTTCCTGGACATAAGTATCTTCATTTGAGTGTGTAGTAAGAAAAAAAGCTTAAGTTGAGCGTGCTACGTACCAAAATTTATTATTAGAAAAAAAATTTTAAATTTTGAAAACCAAAACTGAAAAATTGTGTAATGCTAAAATAAATTTTTTTCTCACAAAAAATTTAAAATTTCATAAAATTCTAAAAAAAAAAATTTTTGTTTGAATATTTTTTTGTTTATTTTTTTTTTTTTCAAAAATTAAAATATTTATAAAATTAAAAAAAAAAAAATTTGTTTATGGGTTTTTACATTCGCAAACTTGTAATCAAAACTGGGTTTTAAAGGCTCTTCAAAATCAACATTAAAATTCATTTTATTAGTTTTATATTTGATTTTTCTTTCCTTTTGTTTGTTGGATATCGAAATGTACCACCAATCATGTGGTCATGCGAAATTAATATGGTTGGTTTCTTATGACAACTTTAATCGCCTTGTGCAGTTGATGAACACATTAGGTGCTTCATAAATGTAGGTATATTTATATTCAATATTATTATTAGATGAACGTAAGAGATTGAACTCATAATTAAAGTTTTAAAACATATTAGAAGCGCTTCGAGCGTTAAAATGATGACATTAAAAATGAAACGGCGAAAGTAAATTGGCTTAAATGAGAAGTAATCTGACGATTTCATATGGGGACTTAAAAATTACAGCAATGATAGGTAATGTGTTGCTTCAACATGAACAACAAATGATAAGATATTGTTAAAAACACCTTATCAGGAAATTATAATTTCTCTTTGGCCCGCTTTGTTATATTATTTTGCTGTTTTTTATTGGGCTACAGAAATATTTGCCAAACAAATATTATAATCAATCAATAGCACAAAATATTTTGCGGTATTGAGCTATATGAGAAGCAATTATGACATCACCCAAAGTACTCCAAGAAGTGTGACTCTAATTTTATTGCTGACGCCCAAGTGCATCAAATGCAGACTAAGCACTATTTATTTCTTGACAATTTTATGTCCAAACTACTTAAGTTTTTGCTCATGTCCCTTTGTGATTCTTGTAGCTAAGAGTATTGTTATTGCTTTTTCCCTACTCCAAAAAGTACCACAGAAAAATCAAAATAATGATAGGTCGCATAAATACATAAATAAATAAATATTCAGCATGAAAGAGAGTTCTTTAATAGGATTGACACACAGCATACTAATAGAAACGAAATACATAGCTGATTTAGAATTAATTTAAGTGGCTTATTCGGCTTCAAGTCACTGAGTCTATGAAGCTTAACGTGCCTTCGAGAAGAGCCACGCCATTTCTTATGCCCTTTAATACTCTCTGCTGCCTGAGTGCGACTGTCTGCAGCAGGACCGTTACCGCTTGTTCCAAGAGCTCATCTTGTGTTTTCCCCTCAAGGATATAGAATGATCTTGCGTCTCTTAAATAGTTTGTCTTTAGATGTATCAGACGTATGATAATTAGAATTTAAAGGCCCACTTAAATTTTTGCGTGTTTGAAAAAAAAGTTATATTTGAAATTAGAAGTTTTTCAACCTTTAGCAACCAAAGAATTAAAATTTTGTATAACAAAAAAATCTAATAATATATTTTTTTTGGTACATGCATTTTGAGAAAAAAATCTCGAAATCGTAAGAATTACAATCAAAAGAAACAATTACAAAAAAGTCAAATTAGTTATTTCTAAAACAAATAAGAATTCATCAAAAAAATAAAATTTTAGTCATTGAGGAAAAATGGAATCAAAGAAGAAAATTTTTAATTACTTTTGAGAATTTTTTTTTATTATTGTGTAGTTCTTTTAATTTTTTTAGAAGTCAATTAAAATTACTTCACATGGAGTGACCCACAATTTGTTTCTTTAAAGTAAATTGGTGTGAAAATTTCAATTTTTTTTTTTTGGGTGAAAACGATTATATTTGTATGCATGAAAGCAACTGTTCACCTCACATTGATATTAATAAACCTATTTCAGATAAAATCTACCTATGTACATAATATGCACTGAAATCTATATTTTGTACATTTTCCTTTATACCCACACACTTCATTGTTTCTCAACGCCCACAATTGTTTAAGCGTTTTATTTGAAAATGTGTGAAAGCGATTACAATCAGTTCCTTTAATGTGCTTCCAAAATGTTTTAGTGAAATTGTATGACCGGCATGTTTGTCTCCCTAACGGAGAACCAACCACTATATTTGTTCGTTATACTTAAATATGTATGTCGGATCATACGCCCACATTCATATTTCACTAATGTTGCGGCGTTGAAGATATTAATATTTGTATTGTTGTGTGAATGCCTCTGCTCTTATCGGTGTGCCATTTAATTTTGTTTTCATTATCGTTTAAGTTGTGCATCGAAATAGCAGCTATTAAGTTTTGTTGACGATAAGAAGAGGGAGAAAATATAGATACGGGGTTATAGATACATTCATAAGTGATTATACATTAGACTGTTTCACAAAACTAAAACTTACACAATTATAGACAGGCTCAAAGTAATGTTGGACTCAAAAATATTTTAATCGGATACATTTTCCGTCCTCTATAGATTGCTGCTTACCAACTTCTGCTATTGGCATGGGAACCATTTCACCAGCACCTCAAGAAAGCAAGCAAGTGTTTGAGCCCATTTGGAAGAAAACACATTTTTAAAAGGTCTAGTGTTACAACAAAAATATACTTATAGTGTACATCTCTATCAGCAGGTCTTCGGAATTTTAGTTTAAAACGAAATTACTGCAAAAGTCATTGATATTTCTAACATATTTATGCTCAAACACATATATTTCAGCTTATCATGACAAAAATGCCTACAATTATTTCATTTATGTTAATTAAATAAACACATAATGTGTGTGCTTATGATTCTAAGTGTCTCTATACGAGTATGGGGATGAAGTTTTTGAAAAATTGAAATGAATACACTTTTCTTTTATTTTATTTTAATTTTCTTTATTTTATCAATTTTTTTTTTGAGTTTATTCTATCTGTTATTTTATTTTATTTTTGTTTATTTTATTTTATTTTATTTTTTTTTTGTTTATTTTATTTTATTTTTTTTTTTTATTTTTTTTGTTTATTTTATTTTATTTTATTTTATTTTATTTTATTTTATTTTATTTTATTTCATTTTATTTTATATTATTTAATTTAATTTAATTTTATTTTATTTTATTTTATTTTATTTTATTTTATTTTATTTTATTTCATTTTATTTTATATTATTTAATTTAATTTAATTTTATTTTATTTTATTTTATTTTATTTTATTTTATTTTATTTTATTTTATTTTATTTTATTTTATTTTATTTTATTTTATTTTATTTTATTTTATTTTATTTTATTTTATTTTATTTTATTTTATTTTATTTTATTTTATTTTATTTTATTTTACTTTATTTTATATACTAGGCTTCAGCCGATTTCGACATGTATCTTGTCTATTATATCAGCGCTTTATTCGACAGAAATATACAAAATATATACGATATTCGTGATAATGCCTTCGTAAACATACCGTCGTAACGAAATATTTTTTTTTTGCCACATAAGTAAACCTTGAACTGCTTGTATTTATAAAGCAAACCTACTATTATGGTGTTAAGACACACAAGCGGGTGTGTAAGTATTTATATTTCTGTCCTTAAGCCCATCTAGATGCATACATATATGCGGGTAGTAAATATATAGAGCCTACCAGTGCCACTTCCGTAACAACAAAAACGTCGATATGCAGACATAAACCAAGCTCGCATTCGATAGTCATTGAGGCAGCCAGTCAAAATAAATGATGCGGTTAGTGAGTACCAGTAGCACATGAGTCAGTATGTTGTTGCTGTGCAAAAACTAAAATTAGAAATACTAATGGAGGAGAAAATTTTTTGCACGCACTCATATAAAATTGTGGCAGAAAAACTGGTGAAGCAATAAATAGCATGTAAATAACTGCAGCTATACACGCACACAAGCATATTTATAGATACATATGTGGAATATACTCGCATTTATGTAAGTAGCATATACCTATTAAGCCATAAATCTTAATTTATGTTTGCCTTATCAACCACAAAGTACGAAGCGAGTAAGAAGCGTGCGTAGCGGATATGCCAATTTGAAGAAGTAGCGGAGGGGAAGTCGGTTTGAAGAAAAATAGAATATATTTAGGTACATCAATAAGTGTGTGTGAGGGTGAAAATGTTGAGAAACAATGACTTTCTACAGACCTAAAAATCTTGAGTATACAAATTTTCGATATACAAGTTGTTGTTTGGGTAAGACACATTTCACGTTCATACTTATCTCATCTGCTTTCATGTCAGATCGTCAGATAGGCGGAATTCAACACTTCCGATTAAGTGAAATTATGTGGGTAATCTTCTTTCACTATGAAAATTTCATCTTTTTTTATTGGTTTGTGATTTTTTATTTTTCAAAATTTCGAAAACTTGGGAAATTTGATAACCAGAAACTTACAGTCGTTTTCACAAAAAAATTAAAAAAAAAAGTTTGTTTAAATGATTTTTTTATTTTGATTTACCATGAAATCGGAAAGCGAATAAAATTAATTTCACATATAATATATAAAAAAAAATTTGTGAATTTATTAATTTAGAAATTTTTAATTTTTTCAAAATAATACTATCCAAATTTTTAATTTCACTTCTTCCCTTTTTTATTGTTTAGAAAAGTTTTATTACTCATAATTTTGGAAACTGCCGCAGTAAGAAAAATATACTAAAGAAAGTTTTAGGTGGGTATATTTAGCTGAAAAAAAAAAATATTTAAAAAAATTTGAATTAAAATTTTAAATTTGGTACTAGTGAAATGGAAGATACAGCAATGAAAAAAAAATTTGACAAAAATTTTAGGCAAAAAAAAATTTTGTTTGAAAATTTTCTGTTATCAATGTTCAGTAATTTTGTGTTTCAATAATTAAAACCGACTGCAAAGTGGAAAAAAGTAAAAAAAAAAATATTTTTTTTGGTGTAGATTCAGAAAATCACATTAGAAACAAAACCCTTCTAAAAAATTTGGAATATCTTTAAGACATATCAGAAGTATAAAACAAACAAAATTTTAGTCCAAGATTTGATAGCTAGCTTAAATTTTCATAATTTTTTAAATTTTAAAATTCTTTAAAATTTTATTATCTCAACCCCGTTTGAGATTTACATTTTTTACTGAGTAATTAAAATAAAAGTTAGGAGTTAGGTTGAATATAAGGGATAAATACGAAGGTAAACAATAAATTTGTTCTATCCTCGTTTATTGTTTATTTTCAGCCAATGGGTGTCCTCTAATACTCTTTAAATTCTTGTATGAAGCACTCGCGTTTATTGGAAGGAGCGAAGCGCAACGTTCATGTCAAACACCGTGGGCGTATTTACTTACATATGTACATATGTTTATGTGTTAGTTCAACGTAAGTGTGCATGAGTGTTTGCATCAACTTACATACATACATACATTTACCGTTATGAATTAACCCGTTTTAAATTAAAACTCATTTGTTACAGACCAAAATATGTAGTCGCAAATGAGCACATGTATGTATGTACATAGGTACCAGTAGGTACTTATTAACATATATATTTTGGCACCTTAGGAAGAAAATTTGCTGTGAATGCAAACACAACGAAAACTTTTAAAACAAACAACAACATCTGTTAGAAATTACATATATACAAACAGTTAAATTAGTAAACGCAACATGGTAGGCAAAGAGCCTGCAACAAAATTTTGAAACTGAAAACTGTCAAAGTTCAACACTTACATGGCGTTAGGCTCTAACGGTGCACGGTGGACGATTTCGATATGTATAGTGACCAAAATAAATAACTAATAATTTTTTTTTTAAATAATGGCTTATTAAAGTTTTGCTTTTTCCTGTTTTGTAAAGTTTATTTCGATATTTCGGAAACTGCTGCCGTTAAAAACAACTTCGGGTCATACAACGGGGTTACTAAAAAAAAAAAACTATATTTCTAATTTTAATTTATTTTAAATTTTCCAAAATCAAAAAAGTTTAAATTCGCCATTAAACTTCGGACTCAAATTAAAATGGCTTTTCGTTTTTTCAGAAAAAAAATTTTTTTCTAACTTTCTAATAGGCTCCACTCAGTTTAACATAAAATAATCCAAATTTGTGTATTATAAGTGGTAGTGCTTTACAAAAATTTAACAAACAAAATTTCGAATTCTTTGGATATATCAAAAAGTTTAAGTCTAAAATTTAATGCCTCAATTTAATTTGTACGATTTTGAAGAATAAAAAATTTATAAAACTCGAAATTTAAATTTTTTATTTTTTTAAAAATTAAAATTAAATAAATTTTTAAAAGTAATACTATTTTGAAAAATGTTAAACCCTGCAAGCTGTACACTGCCATCTGTACTTACACCTGATTTTAAGTATGCAGCGCTACAATCAGGTAACACCTACATACGTATTGCGGAGGCGCTGTAGTTGCAACCTAACACGTCATATTTATGTTAAATTAATGAACACATTCTGCAACTGTAAGCATTTGGAGGTTCGAACTGTTTACTATGTATAAAAGCAAATACGGAACTATACGTACAGAAAATATATGTATATAACTTAACTGCATATATTTACGCTGTAGGAAATGTGAACAAAAAATCAGTAGAGGCTATCCTGGCCATGGAAGGATCACTACTGACCAATTATAACAGAGTAAAAATAAATAAAATAAAATAAAATAAAATAAAATAAAATAAAATAAAATAAAATAAAATGAAATAAAATAAAATAAAATAAAATAAAATAAAATAAAATAAAATAAAATAAAATAAAATAAAATAAAATAAAATAAAATAAAATAAAATAAAATAAAATAAAATAAAATAAAATAAAATAAAATGAAATAAAATAAAATAATATAAAATAAAATAAAATAAAATAAAATAAAATAAAATAAAATAAAATAAAAGAAAAAAAATAAAATAAAATAAAACAATAAAATAAAAAATAAAAAAAATAAAATAAAATAAAATAAAAAAAAATATAATAAAATAAAAAAAATAAAAAAAATAAAATAAAATAAAATAAAAAAAAATATAATAAAATAAAAAAAAAATAAAAAAAAATATAATAAAATAAAAAAAAATAAAAAAAATAAAATAAAATGCTTTCCTTCAGGGTACTTACTTCTTTACCAGTATTCAGCAAACTATTTAACGGCACGCTTGGTAACCGTGTGAAGCGTATAATTATAATACTCGCACATCATTATTGCATCAACACGCTCTAATCCTTGTACATTAACTCATTACAACGTTTTGACAAGAGCGCATACAACAACCAAACAACAAAAATAAAAAAAAATAAAACACAACAAATATACAGCCTGATAACGTTTCGAAAATGACTGCCTCTATGCTACGTACCTTTTATACACAAAGCTGAATTCAGTTTAAGTGAATATGAAAGCACAAATTTCTACATATTTATGTATACATATATGTATGTATAAGGGTGGCATGTATGTACATAGGTGTCCATTTTGCATTTGTGTAGAGGGCGGCTGTCGTAAATGCACATACGTCATTTAAAGTACGTAAGTAGAATATCCTATGTCTAAATATTGTTATACTGCACTAGTTCATAAACTAGTAACAGAGTCGGTAAATGTGAAGAAATCAGTCATAATAAAAAAAATAGAAAATTAGAAAATAAAAAAAAACTTTACTTTTTCTGCTTTTTTTAAAGAAATTTATTAGAGAGATTTCTTGTCGCTACGATATGACTTTTGGAATATCGAAGGAGGGGGGCTTGGACCCGAAAACTGCCCAGTGCATCCACCCCTGAATGTGATAATATTATAATTCTAGTCTTCAACTTGGAAACGGGATATAATCGAAAGTGATTAAATTTATAGGATTTTTCGGCCTCGCTGCGTGACTTGTAACCTCTCTTTCATGACTTTATAATAAACTACTCTCATTTCGACAATATAAAAACTCAGTCAGTAACTAGTTTACAATGAATGTGACAACCAAAAACTTTCATAAACTGACTTTTTAAACCAGTGAGTGCACCTTCACTTTAACACTCTCATTTATGAACGAGTTTAGTGTGCAAAATATTTGTATCCAAGGCAACAGCCAAGCTCGCTGCTTGATGGCTCACTTTAATTCACCACGTTTCAGGATTAAATTATACGGATAGAATAATGTGACACATACCAGCGTACATAATTTCATACGTGTTAGTGTATTTAATACTTAGCAGTGGAGCGGTTGAAGGGGATACACATTCGTTATGGCAAACTCTGCGCAAATCAAGCGCAACTGGATTGGTGTCGCGCTCTGTTGATGTGTTATTAAAGCTGTTGTATCTAAAGGAATTTTATTGTTTGTTAATAAGTTATTATGTATTTATTTAATCAAATTGCACAGTTAATTAATGAAGTAATGCACCACATTTGAATTTTAATTATTTCACAGAGTTTAAGGCTTAAAATGTTGGGTTGCTACAAAAAGCGTTTTATATAGTATTTTTAACAAATATAAATATACTAGGGGTTGAAGTCTTTATAATACCGACATTTACGGGATTTGATTTTACATACGATATTCCCCAACACATTAGTTCTTTGAGAGGACCACTTACGGAGTATTTCAAAAGATTACTCAATGGAGCATTCAACAACAAAGCGAGAGAGTAGCAGTTGGTACTTAAATGTACACTTACTATTTATCAATTTGAAAAACAGGATTGAAGGACAGTGAACTTGATAGTTTCCATAGAAGACTTTGCGTTTGAAACTTTTTAAGAGTCGATATCGTCCAAAAAAAAAAAAAATTTCATTGTCTGCGAAAACCGACTTGCACACAATCTCTTTGATAAAAGTCTTGTTTGAATCATCTTTAATTTAGTTGAATTTTTTATTACTATTGCCACGTGACATCTATATTTTGTACTTTCAAAATTTCTTATAACATTTATTTTTATATTTTTAAACCTTTAGTGTCTTGAGTCAATCTGCGAGACACTTAGTTCTGAATAGGAAAATGTTTCAAGCAGAGTTTATCCAAAATAAGTATTTTGTTGGAACAGATTTGAACCTCATTTGAGATCAAATTCTTTTTTTGATATGACAAACCAAAAAGATTTTTGGAAAGGGCTTTTTTATTTTTCAAAAATAAATTTACTTAAAAAATTAGAACAACACAAAAATCTTATACAAAAAAGAAAAAAATATACAAATATTCGTACTCAGTGCTGCCACTAAAAAATTTTTTTGGTAACCAAATTTTAAAAAAAAAATTACCAAAAGTAGAAAAAAGTAACCAAATTAATAAAACTAGTCGAAAACACAGTGTGAAAGTAAGAAAATGCAAAAATTTTAGAAGTAACCAAATGAAAAATTTGTAACCATTTTGGTGAAAAGTAACCAAAAACGGCAGCCCTGTTCGTACTTTCAATTTTTTGAGGGATACGAGATGTATGCAAAATTTCATAAAAAAAAAAAAATACATACCCCCACACGAATGAGGTCGGATCATTAGCTACTACTTAATAAGTAAGAAAAACTATTCGTGGTTCGGAATTAACCCTTTACCTAACCTAACCTAAAATTTGTTTGGTACAACGACAAACTCTTCCCTAACATGCTTCAACACTCACTTCAAAACTTTTTCCTAAGAAATTAAAAAAATATATATATTTGCTTCAAATTTCCAGTGCTAATCAACCCCTCTTTGTACAATAACAGCATATTAAATTATTATTAGCACGAATATCCACTTTTGTGCTCGGTGACCAGTCAATTATCATTCATTCGTATCCAACTGGTAAAATGTGATGTGTCAGCTCTTTATATGTTATGTTTGTATGTAGATAAATATATCTACATATATGTTATGACTGTGTTGAAGTATTAAGGACTTTTGTTTACTTGCTTTAAGCCAATATTTTTCTATATACATACATATGTATGCACGTACATTTAATTGTGCTTTGGTAGAAACAATTTTACTTCTCCACATACGATTCCGCTTTGAATTTTTAATGAGCGTTAAATTGCAAAACTGAAACAATGGCAATAAAGAATTTAAAATTTCGTTAAGTTGAAACGATTCACAGTAAAATGTATGTGATGTGTTTCGTTGAGTCACGAAGTTTGAGAGTTGAATTGAGAATGAGTGGATTACGAAGAGTGAAAAAATAAAGGACACAAAATATATGATAAAGGATAAGACGACGTTGAGTGCAGAGAGCGTGCAACATTTTACACGAGTGAGTTAAATTTGTACGAAGAAGCCTTTGTTAGACGCTTCGTTTCTTCGCGCCAGTACCATCTCTTGTGCAGTTAAAATTTTTCGAATTAGATTTTTGCGCTCTTTCGAATCTGCTAATGCGCATGTGTCCAAAAAAAATTCGTAAGAAAAACGAGTACTCATCTCATGCACTCTTTTGCAGACTCACACTCAAATTTGGAAGCTGTTCAATGGCATTCGGCTTGTGTGAGAGCGCGCAATTCTTACGCTAAAAAGGATGTGCCACCAAAAGGATGTTGAGTAATTTATTATATATCACACTCACTCTCTCTCGTTCGCTCTCTCTCCCTGACATTTGAACTCGTATACCTGCAGCCTCATAAATTTTAAAAGTTTTGCAGTATGCCTTGAAATATTTCTACTCATACCCAAAATTGCTGTCGTCACTAGCGGCCGATTGCTCATAAATATATGCAGGTGCTAATACAGAAAAGAAAATATAAAAAAAATCGACAACTTCTAATTGAATGTTTGAGTTTTTGCTTTTATGTTGCTTAATTAGTGACTAGCTGCCAAATATATTCACAGTCTACGAGATCATAAGAAAATCTGTTGCGTTGCCCCGTTGAAAGGCCCCTCAGTCTTATTTGGTTTTTCAACGCATTCATTCATATGCCGCTGTGCTTCGTGAGAACTGAATGACAACGCGTTAATGGCCTGTCTACCTGTCTCTTACGAGCAACACTCAACTCCAGACTACAAACTGCCGTCGACGCTAGGGCGCACTAGCACATTCAATATACACAAAAGAGGCGAGCAAATGAGATTTACTTGCTTACTTGATTATTTTTACTTACATGCCTGCCCATATTTTTAGTTTTGTGTTTTTTTTTTCGGAACTGCAAGCACGGTTCAAAGGCATACACCGCATCGCCGTGGGAAATGTAACAATACCGCTGCACATGCGCAGACGCATATTCAACGCACACACCACACACACATACACTCACAATTCTTATGTTTATTTCTTGTTAACGTTCTTGCTCAGGTATTAAAAGATCACGATTTATTTTCTTCAGATTTAATATTGAATGCCTGCTAGGTATTCCTTGAGGCTATGCGTAGGTATAATCCCTCCTCCTCCTCCCTGCTCCACGCATAGTCGAGCACGTTTAATGCGTTTTTTGTTTGCTCTGTTTTCACGGGATATGCAAACCCAACTTGGTATTTCCTTGTGGCAATAAATCAATTTGTCTAGAATTATTATTAATCGTTTCTTGCGCAACAGGTTAGAGGAAAATTGGAAATGGTTGGATAAAAAAGATCAGCAGGAAATGCGTAGAATTGTAGGTAATGACATAATTCTCTCACAAAAGCGGTAGAACGGAATAAGGAAAACCATTAATATTTACCATTAGCGTGCAACGAGAAAAAAGAAAAATGTGAATTTAATAGTTGCGAGCAGATTTACAGTAGGTCTGTTCCTTCACATATCGATTTACCAGAAATTAAGAAATGTCATCCTCAAAAAAGAAGAAATTAACCGGTACATAAATTGCTCGGCGAGAGGCATCAAATATTTGAAAAAGTCTAACTATCCTGTTAAGTGTCCTTAGATAATCTGAGCGTTCTCAAAGGAACACATTTTGGGCGAGTTCGGGTAACGCCTGTTTACTTCTGACCGCAAAAAAAACCTGTGAAATTATTATTTTGAACCTGAAAACCTGCGCTTGAAAGTCTGAAAGCCAGCAAAGAAACATAGTTTGGGCAACTTTGGACAACAACAGCTCACTGCTGGTGGCAACAGAACGAGCTACGACAACCCGTTAAATGTTAAGCTGGAAATGTTCATTTGCTTGGGAAAATGTTAAAGTGCGAGCAACTAACAGCCTACAAAACAAAATTAATTGGTTTACAAAACTCTTGCTGAAGCGCTTCAAATATTGTAAAAAGCAAAGGAAAGGAGGAGGAAGGGATTGGAGTTCCAGCGCAAAAAAGCAGCTAGCACCCCAGCAATCCATTGGCGTTACCTTTACTCATAGGCTTTAAAGACATGCCCAAATGTCTCTCGAGGGTTTGGTATCAGTAATGAAACCTTCTAAGTTGTCGTGAAGGTTGGTAAGTGTTGTTGAACCTTCTAAGTAGTCGTGAAGGTTGGTAATAAGAGGTGAGAGGCATTCAAGATCCACGCCACCACCTTTTTTGGATTTTCGTGGTCTCTAACGACGGACATACCTATCTAGGGTATATTCAACTCAGAGGGGTTATTCGTTAAGGTCTTCTTTAGCATGCCGAAAATACTAAAAATGCAATCAACTTTGATAACTCAGCTTCGCATGCTTTAGTCTCATAGATTTTTCAAGCAAAATGTTTTTTTTTTTATTCATAAGCTGCTGCCTCTTGACGAATAAAAAATGCCTAAGGTCACCAAAAATGCAAGCACGAAAGTGTTGTTGTTCTTCTGTTAGTATAAAATATTTCTATCTTGTTAATTAATAAATCAACCGTTTACTACATATAAATCACTCAGAAAATCAGAAGAACAACAAAAACAGAATTGAAAAAAAACAAGTTTTAATTAATTAATTTTAACATTTAAATGAACAAGTCAACAATAAATTTAATAATCACGTATAATTCACTTATTAGTACGGCTATACACTGACTACATTTATTTAAATTATAATTGAGAGCGTGTCAAAGCTTCAAATATTTATAAACATCTGTATGTTGTTATAAATTTTACACTAGTCAACTAACATTTTTTGTACACTAGCCTGGGATACACCACCAGTTGCAAAATTTAAACACAGAAAAAATTCTCCGACATTTTCGATCCGTTCTTGAAAGTTTCAATGCCTAATTTCTGTGTTAATTAATCCTCTTTCCTATCTGTCTTTATTTTATTATCTCTCCTGGCACTGAGAGAGCACTGGAAAAGTAAAGTCATATCGCGATGAACAAACGATGGCGTGGTAGCAACCTCTATGGCAATGACAGTGCTAAACGAATATGGCATAGGTCTTGGAAGATTCTACAAAAATGTCTATCAAGAATATTTTTGAATTGATACCTGAATGCGATACCAAAGCAAGGGAGAGTCCAAAATTTATTTAGACAAAATAGATGGTAAATGGTTTGGTCTCACTTCGTTATGGCTCACAGGAAATAATTTAATGAGTTTTATTTTAATCATTATATTTTCCAAAGCAGTTGAGTTATGGTATTTAATCACATAGTTTATTGCAGCACTGATTAGCACCTTTCCTTTGATACCCATATTGTATTAACCAATTCTGGGTCACCCTGGTGCAAAAATTGATAAATAACTCCGAAGCAGATGAAGTTATCGAAATTAAGGATATCTAAAACTGTAAACTAGACGTCTATTATTGCAACGGTGAAAGTTGCAATCAATTCCGTTGAGCAGTTTTTTAGTGATGCGCGCGCAAACATACTGACAAACATACAAACATTTTAAAAACTGTTGCGTTGGATTTTATTTCTCTACAAATGAGCCCCCATATATATTTTTCTTGAATATCTGCAATGTATATGCAACTGAGTTGATGCGCAGTGGCTAAAATCACCTCAGTTCTTGAGTGCCAAAGAATGCAGCAATCAGACTAGTTGCGGTGTATGGACAACTAGTGTTAAGCTAGTATATATCTAGTAGGCCGTACTGCCTAGATACCAACATATAAGTTATATATTTTATTTGATATGATAGTTTGTAACACTTCATTCAATTTATCGTAGTTAATGCGTCGACGTGTGTAAACTGCAGAACAAAACCATAGCAAAACTACTTAAACGCCATAACCATATTCATAGGTATATATGTAGTTAAATGCACATACATACATACATACATAAAAAAATAAATCAACAATGCAGCGAAAACACAAGCAAACGAAACAATCATAAACCTTTGAGCTGTCAAAACGGTTTAAAAACATCATTTTTCATGTAATTAATTACAACTACAAATTACACATACTTAAGCTATGTACACACATACATACATATGTACATATAACTACATATGAAAAAGCATTCCCACCCAAAAGTTGATACTGAAAATTTATGTTCAATTTGAAGTTGAAACGTTGCATTTTTGATGTTGATGAGCATGGACATTGGCTACTGCTACTGCTGCTGCATTTGCTGCACGCTCAAACTTTTAAAGGAGATTCTTTTTTTTTTTTTTTTGTTTTTTATTTTGTAAAAGTCAAAATATTTACGTTTCAGCTGATGAGGCGGTAAGGCGTTGAAGAGAAACATTGCAACAAAAATTCGAATATAAATTATCATAATAAAAATGCAGTTAACACACACTTATGATTTTCCACAACAATGAGCTTATGAGTGGAGAGGCGTATGTTTGTTTGTTTGTATGAGCGTATGTAACCGCATGGCTTAAATGCATAATACTTGTATGGCAAGCACATAATTGTACATATTTACATACATATATACATACAGATGAATTGATATGTACTTTTCGGGGACTGAAAACTGTTCTAGATTATCATCAATTTTTGTCGAAGTGATGGCGTAAAGAGTTTGTAGAATAATCAACTATAAAAGGTGAGGGACCACGCGCATTTTTGAAAATTTATATTTTTTGAAGTTTATCTATCGCTCACAGACACTTTGATAGTGACAAGGAAATGACATAAGCTACTCGTATTTTAAGCAAAATAATTGCCTATTAAATATATCAAAACCTTTTATACATACATATAAAAGTGGGCGTGAACTTGAAACGCCCCTTTTTTGCCAATTTTTTTGATTCGAAAATTTCTTGTGTTCAAAAAAATCCACTGGAATAGTTTTAAATTTTTGTTGTTGTGTTGACAGATGAACCAACGGACGGCCTAATTAATTTCAGTAAGTCAATATCAATAACGATTTTGAATGCCGTTACAAATACCGTTAGGAGAAAGAAGTATACCTTAATTTCCCAAACCAGAAACGATGATAGAGTTGCCACTTAATCCCGTTTCGTTTATTTTTTGGCAATCCCTTATCATCTTAAAAGTGGGTTAAAAACCTTCATTTCAAGCTTCAGTAAAAAAGTGTTGCCACTGTCTATTTTTTACAGGGTTGCCAGCTATTCAAAATTTGAAAAAGTTGGATAAGTTGTGTCGTTATATACGAGTATATGAACCGAAAGGAATTTCGCGCCGTATTAAAAAATTTAATTCCGGTAAGAGTTGCCACCTATTTACATTATATTTTTTTCTGGTATATATCCTATTATTTCTTAAACGATTTGACCCATTTGGATGAACTGTGCACGTAAGTAATGTACTGCATTTCGAGCTCTCCTACTTCAGCATGAATACTAGCTACTTTTGCGTATTGTTGCCACCTGTTGGAGTTTTTTAAAAAGCTTTTCGAACATTTGTTCGCTTTTCGTTGCAAGCTTCTTAGATGCAGGCAAGAATTAAAACTCCAAAACAAGTTTCTGTGTTGGATATTTAAGTTGCGACTGAGTGAATGTGGCCAGTGCAGCAATCGCCAATGACCAAATCAACTGCATTGAAATTAATATACAAATGTTATGTATGTATGTACTATGTATATCTGTATGCTTCAAACATATATATGTCTGTATATATGTGTAAGTATGTTTGCATTTAACATATATTTGACACATAAAAGTGCTCTCACATGGGGAACAAGTTCAACTTGGTGCCTAAAACTTAGTTGGTTTCTATTGAAAACCAAAACCATAAACAAAAACAAAAAGTACAACAAAAAAAAACGTTACAACAAAAGAATGAAACCGAAGTAAGCGCCAAACACTTAGGAAAAAAAAAATAAAAAAATGCTCGTTGTACTTGTACTTACACATGCCTATAACAACAAAAACTGGTTTCAAGAAACAAGCATAACAACAACAAATCAAAATATATGTCGAACTTGTTGTATTGTAAAGAAGTTTAGGGCCAACTTTAAGAGCATAGTACATGAAAGGGCTACATGAAAGTTGCTCGAAACTTAGAGAGCTTACAAACAAACATACAAACATATGCGCTGCATGCTTCCACTTTTATCGATTGGTTTTTGTTATTTTTTTTTTTTTTTTCTTCAAGCATATGTATGTATGCTGAATGAATAGGGAAAATAACCTGTAAAGTGGTTCACATGCGAAATAAATAACAACAAAAAGCAGGAAGTCATGTGGTGCATTGTAGAGCAGCAGCAGCATTTCAAGCGAATGTTAAAACAACCAAACTTCATACACAAAACCATAAAATATCGAACGCTACCGCAGCGTAAGAATATTGATTAAGTGGCATTGGAAGCACATAAAAGGTTTTCAACGAGTCAGATGGGTTTATAAGATAATTCAAATTTATTTTGAGGAAAAAGTGCTTTGAGGCCGGAACATTGCTAGCATGCCTCGGCATATGTCGTCAAGAAAGCTTTCTGAGCAACGAAGCTGCTTTCTTTGTTCATGCAACCAACGTAGGCGTAAGCTCGCACAGTTCATTACTAAATTTCCCTTCGATGCTTCTCTATTATACTAAAATAGCCAATCCAGTTGCTTTCGAAATTGTTCAAATCAGGGCGTAATCGCTTTTCTTCTAGATACGCCTTCTAAGTCCCTGGAGTGATTACTCATTATTTTGGAGGCGGGATGTTGACATTCTCGTAAAGTTTCAGTTGATATGTAGGGCTCATCATCTACCACCTTCTAGCAGAAATCAAATCGTTTCTTCATTCTGCAAACTATCACCAATTGGAAACTCTATGGGATCGCATATCGGTCTCAGCATGATAGTCTCGCTCTTCCTCTGCTTCCAAGGGTGGGTGCCGATAAGAATACCCTTCTACTTGCTGACTCAAAAAGCACAGCTTTAGAGTATTAAACACTTGAAGATAGTGTCGGTGACTGAAAGTACATTTTACTTTGAAGTTATATTTACTATAAAGTAACAAATGTAACTAAGTGGAAAAGTTATGACTACCACAAATTTCATATACGATCTCAACAACTCTACTAATACTTGAAGACCACAAAAAGCTTGAAGGAAACTATAACAACCACTTTAAAGTAGCTGCAACTTTAAAGTTCCATTAAAGATACGTGAGCTAGTCTCAGCCATCGTCATTTGTTACTTTAAAGTTTTGAAAACTTCGAAGGTTGGCTTACTAGTAACGACGACGGGCCTTCTTTCTACACCAAATTTCTATGCATTCAAGAATTTGCTTACCTTCAAACAAAATTTGTCTCCGTGTATGCCTTCCAAACAAGGTATTTCTTACCAACCACGCTTGTTTTGAGAATGTTTATAAATAAAAATGCAAGCACCAATGCTTGCTTGCGCGCTATTTGAACGTTAAAAGGGTTCAGGCCGGTTTTGTTAAGCTGAGCTGTTACAAAAACAAAAACCAAAACATCAAACACTACGCTATTAGCACACAAACAACAACAGGTTAGCTAAGTTACGGGCACACAAAAAAGGTAGTGAGGACATGAATGTGGAAAAAAAGGGAGTTTGAGAGAAAGATTGTGAGTGTGGCAAAGAAGAAGACGAGGTAGCACAATTGTGGCACCTGAGCACAACACACAAACAGATAATGAGATTGCCAACTAGCGGAGGCTGAGTGTACCCGTGCAACTGCGCGCTTGCGCACTAAACATGATATGAGCTGAGCGCCAAGTCATGCATCTGTAATGCTCATTTAAGAGTACGCTCACGCTCACGCTCATCTAACTAGCTTGGACCAAGCAGAAACTCCGTGGCATGTTGTGTGTGCTGCTCTACAGATGCTGTCGCTGTTTGTCGTCTCTGAGCGTTTACAGAGTTTGCGCATAGTTCTCGATGCTGCTCGCCTACACGTGAGTATTTACTCTGGCTGCAAAAAGTGTGAGCTGCAGAGCAGTTTATTGGTTAGCTCATGCTGACTTTTCACTTTCCAGCCTCGCTTGCTGTACGCTGGCCTGGTGCTTCAGAATTTAGTACTCATTTGTTGTGCCCGTTAAGCGAACGTGTTCGGTCGATTTGAAAAGCGTGTGCGCTGGTTATTTAAATTTGTTTTTGTGTGTGTAAATGTGGTGGGAAGTGAGTGTGTGTAATAAAAGTGGTATACATAAGCAGTTGGAAAATTCTATGTTTTGGCTATAAGCACCAACAACCATTATCAACAACAGCAGCAGTAGCAGCAGCATAAACAACAGTAACAACAACAACACTTTAATTATACACCGACAACAACACTTAAAACCACTCAAATCATTAAACCGTTTCCCTACCAACCATGGCTAACCATGGTGAAACTCTGATTCCAAAAATTCACAAATTTTTACTAACACCAACGCATATTTTTATAATTTGTATGGAAAACGACAAGTGCCTAAAAGTATGCTTCACACTTACACGCAAACATCTTTTCAACATGGGTAAAAAGTGAACCTCTCTGAACAAAATTACCCACTTTTTTATCCTCTTTTTTGGTAAGCGCGACTCAATGATTATCCAGATTTTTATCCGATCATGGTTGGCAGGGTTGTGTGTCGTGTTTGTGTGTGTGTGTGTTCAAATGAGTGAGTGTGTGTGTGTGTGTGTGTGAATGTAAAAGTATGTGTGTTTTTTAGCAAAGCAAAAATTGTACTGAAGTCAAACGCTACTAAATATTGTGAAAATTATCAGAACAAACGAAAAAAAAGGTGGAAAATCTCTCTGAAAATTTTGTTAAACAAAAGAAAATGAAAAACAAAGTAGTTTATTTATTTGTTTATTTGTTTATTTGTTTATTTGTATGCTTATAATTCAGTACAAAGATTTAATCTTATATATGAAAATTTAAGTGTATAATAAATTAAACAAAAAGCAATTAAAAATGTCAACAAATGCGTGAAATGGGGAGTGCGTTTTGTAGTGCCCTACCCGTTGTGTGTACGTGTGTGCGTGTGTGTGTGTATTCGTGTGGCGCTTAAGGGTGGGAAAATGTTGTGTATCGTTTAGTGTGATGAATAAGTGAAAAAAAAAAATAAATACAAAATTCCAAACACGAAAAGTTATCATAAATTCTCAACGCGCAACAATTTAGTCGCAACAAAAGGTCATTGAGGAAAATAAAAATAAATTGTGGGAAAAAAGAAAATTTTGTGAAAAAAAAACGCTGCACAACACGCACCTTAATTATGCACATGTGCGTGCTGTCTTAAAATACTATGTAAGTGCAACAACAAAATGCACACAAACTTACGCATAACACAAAATATTCATACATTTACAACAACAAAAATACAAAAAGAAAAAACAATGTATTGCAAATTCTAAGCAAAAACAAATCGCACAGAAAATGTCGAATGTAAATGCAAAAAAAAAAGGCAGCAACAAACAAAACCCGAAAGCCAAATGCTACACAACCAAAAGTCTGCAAATAACTTTTGCACGCAACTCCGGTTTTTGTACGTCAAACGTGTGGCATGGGGCAGCAGCGGGCGCATTGTCGTAGAATCACTTTGGTAGAGAGGCAAGCAAAAGCAGAAATGTCCAAACTGGCCAAAACCTGCAAAATTCCTTGCACAGCCCAGTTTTACTATTCTTGCACATATCCATATAAGTATTTCTTACTTGTATGTATGTATGTATGTATGTATCAACATATGTACATATGTGTGTATTATGAGGCGCACCAAAAGACCACACCCGCGCGCATTTGGCACAGGTTTGAAAGAATTTCGGAAAAATTTTTCCAGTTCTGTTGCTTACAAAATATTCAAAATAATGAAAAACCGAAAAGCAAGAAGTTACGAACGCCAATACAACAGCCAGCCCAAACAGACTAAAAGACAGTACACCAAGTCGTAAGTTGGTCCATCAGTCAAAACGGGCAGTCAATAAGTTGAGCAGGGAGAGATGCAGCCATAGTGAAAAACAGGAAGTAAGCCAAGCAGACTGTTAGCAAAGACTGTTCACGCAGCCAACTTGTACTCCACTCAGCTCCGTTTGCTGTCAACTTGGCTGTTAGTCAGCCCATCAACCTTACAGTCAGTCTGTCAAACAACCAACTGTTCGGGCAGAATGGCAAACGTTTCAACTCGTCTACATACATACATACATATTTATGTAAAAAGGAATTTTAGGGAGCACCAGAACGTTAACAGAGGCTGTGAATAGCAGTAACAGCAAGGAAGAAGAAGCATTTATTTCAAACCTATACATACTTGTTTAGTATATGGTGAAGGCGCACAGCAAAGGGGGTGGCTGAAGTGGTTGAAAACCCCCTCCTTCCCACACAGATACAGTGTTCCTAAATCAAGTACTAAATTTGGAAATTTCAAGATAACCTTAGAAGAGTCAGATATTTAAGGATTTGGTTAGGATTCATATCAAGTGAGATATTTTTATCTGAACCCCTAAAAAGTACCTCTTCCTCTTAAAGTCTATATAGTCTTCTATGCTGACGACTGCTCTTCGCCTTAGGACAAGCATCATCTCTCCATTAACAAACTCTGCACAAGTCTTTGTGCTTTCTTCATGACTTCTCCAGCTTTTTCAAAGAGCAACATCTGACGGGGACGCTCTTTATGGTGTGGAGTGTTGTTGACACCAATTTGAGGAAGTTGTAAGTCTGTAAAAACACCGCCATTATCTCAGTCTCACCTCCATCTAAGTACCTACCGCTACCGCGATTCGGTAGATAAATCCCTCAGATCTCAGTACAATTTTTTTTTACCACGTGGGATCTCTGATTTGCGCCTGCTAACCTGTTCTTTTAAAGTTTTGAGTTTTTTGAGTTCTAGAAGCAATGAACTGATATGTAGAACGAGGTGAAAAGGAGTCATATCCATAGACCAGCCCTTAAGTTGCGTTTTACTTTCTTTTGTTGAGTTCTTTGTGGATCGAACAAATAAATCCCTATACTGAGCTTCCGGTCTCACACTCCAATATCTTTTGATATAATACCTTAGCAAGAGTCGCTTTCCGGCATAGTTCTATGGGCTGCTAGGCAACCCCGCCATACTTCGCATCGTCCCAGATATTATAATAGACTGAGCCCGAGATGTCGCTCGGAGTTGCCATAAAACGTGCAGGACGCTTCATTTTGTACGTAATGTTAAAAGTACAACACTGCGATGTGAAACTCCTGCTAGGTGCGACGCTCCAAGTTTTTCTTATCCAAAATAATTCCTTAAAGATCGTAACAAATTTTTCATACTAAGCACGCTGCGCTAAAAAAATTCGTCGATGCGGTCATATGTATGTGCTGCCAAAATTGGTATTACATTGCCAATTGACCACGGAAACATGTTGTGTTGGTTTCGCTAAAACTTTCGGCGAGCATAACAAAGCAAAATTGTATCTCTATACATATGTAGGTTTGTTTGTATGTAAAAACGCAACTACAAAAGCTGCAACACCACACACAACAACAACAAACATACATACATACGCACATTTCTTTTGTGTTGTTACTGCTTCTTAGCCGCATGTAACAGCCACTTTAAGTGTCAACTTGCACAAATGCACGTCCTTTTGGCCCACAAATCAGGCACTTGTCACACGAACAGCAAAAAGTAACAAAAACGACAACAAACAACAACACACACCAACAAATATACAACTCATGCAGCAGCTGTAGCTCATACCCAACCCATCTCTTTACACACACTGCACTGCACTGTTCTGTTACTCTCCCTCAACGTCAACGTTCAGCAGTCATTTTGTGCAGCCTTCATTCTGCAAAATACTCTACGGCAACTCTGCACTTAACTGGGTGTTGTTTTTGTGCAGAAATATTGTGCAAAAGCAAAGAACATAAACTCGTAGCAAGGAAAAAAAAACAAAATACAAAAATTTGGGGCGCTGCTATTTTTCATGAATTTTTGCTCGTTTCTGACTCCTGCTGATACGATTGACAGTTGTTGATGTGCTCCGGTCTTTTGCAGATTTTTCCATGCGCGCTCATTGCCGTTCCATATTTACTAGTTGTCAGCGCTCTCATTTTCCCATTCAATTATTTCTTTACTTAAATTATTCTTTTATTTTCTTTCGATTTGACATTTGTTCTTTTACAGGGCACCATTTCCTTTTGTCTGCAAATGTCATCAGCTGTTTTTGAGATCAAACCTTGATTTTATATTGTTTCTTAGTACTTCTGATGTATTACTAATAATAAGGCTTGTTTAGTTTTCATAAATTTCTCTAACCTTCAATGTTTATCGAGAGTTTGGTTGTTGGTTTGCTCCTTTACTTACATATGTCGAACCTGATATGTTTTGAAATGGTCCCAATAAAAGTTCTAGTACTGTTGTTCGAGCGAATTGAGAATTGTCAAAAAAAAAAACAACAAAAACGAAATGCAAAATAGGAAACAGTAATAATATTATAAATATTAATAAGACACCACAAAACGAAATAATACAAAAAAAAACAAATTGCTAAAACTATGACAATAACACAAAAAACAAATATAGATGACATGCACAAAAACAAGAAATAAACATAAAATAAAACCCACAAAAACAAGGAATAAAATATTTTACGATAACAGCAAATGAAAAAAAAAACAAAGAAAACAAGTATTTCCACGAAGACAACTGATTCTCTATGACCTATTTTAAAAATAAATACGCTATAAAAACATAAAGAGTAACAGTAAAAATAACAACAATAAGAGTTAAAACAATTATCATATCGATACTACAAAATAGTAAAACAACAACAACATTGCGAACAACACAAAAACATTCACCAAAACAAGAACAAAAATTGTGAAAAAATATAACAACGCGAGAAACAAAAGAAGCCACAAAACTCAAAAAAAAATTAAGAACGTGGTTAAAGGAATTTTTTAATTAACGGCCTATTTCTAATTTCGGTTCAAAAAAGTGTTATCTCAGAATGGATTTCAGAAATATCCTTTTAGAACGAAAATGTAATATATTTTCGTCGGAAGTGAATTCTGATATTTTTTTTTTTGCTTTTCTGAAATAGAGTTATTGAATCCAATTTTGAAGACTTATATTTTTCAAAAAATACGATTCAAGGCGTTTTGAAACAAATTCGGAAATAAAGTGGTTTCACGAATATATTGAAATGGAGTGTTCTTCAACTTAGCCGTCAATGTCTTGTTGAGATGTGCCATGTTCGAAACAAATTGTTAGAGAGGATGTTCCCAAACTGTGGTCTGAGAGAAAGTTTCAGGATCAAAATCTTTTGAACATATTTTCTTATATATTAGCAAACTATGATTTATAATCATATCTTAGCTTAGCATAATTTTGTAATCAATTTTAGATTCTCATTGTTTAAAAATTCTGTTTAACATTTGTTAGGCCATTACTCGAAAAGGGTCTTATTGGGCCTTTTGTAAAAATAAACAAATATATGAAGGTTGAAATTAATTCGTTCTCAGCTTACCTATTCCAACTCATTATACCTTTGATTACAAACCTCTATCAATCTAAAACGTACCTGCTACAAGTGAAATTTAACCAACCCAAAACGAGCAGCTTTTGTAAACATTTAAGTTTTTTTAAAAGGAAAGGTTGCAGGATTTTCATATATGTTTCTGCAGAGCTTCCAATCCAAATAGTTTCAGTAAAAGAGCTGCCAACTTGTCGCTTGGCTAAAAAATCAAAATTTCCTCTCCACAAACGGCTGCGAATTCTGAGCAAACTTTTGGCTGCTGCAGCTGTCGTCATTTTCTGGCCGACTTCGTCATCGTCAATAATACTTCGCGTGCTGCTAATGTCTGCCTATTTCAGCTACGGCTGTACAACGAATTTTGTGGACTGTGATCCAACATGCTGGAGCACACAAAACAGACGAAGACGGACACAGACGCAGCTAACAGACAGAACGGAGTAGGACAGGCGTGCGCGCGATTGAAAAAAATTTAATTAAAAAGTAATAATAGTGTTGAAAAAAAAAAATTTTAAATTTAAATAAATCAAAATAATTGAGGTAGAGAGTACAACGAATGTTAATATTTAATTTTGTGTGAAAATAATTAATATTTCAAATACCAGTCACATAAGTCTGCTGCCTTAAACGCTCGCAATCACTGCTTAACACCATCGTTGTCGTCCTTGCCCCACTGTGATGTGTGTGAAGTGATGGTGAGCACGTGTGTTTAGTAGTGTCTACTGTGACCTAATCTGGCCATAGAAAAAGTGTATGAAAGTGCTTACCTTCGAGTAATTCTAGGCTGGTTGTGGGGCATTGAGGCCATTTGGTAGACTAGTTGGCTGGTGAATTTCTTGGATGGTATGAAAACTAAAAAAAAAAAAAAAAAAACTAATAAAAACAGACAGACAACGAGGCGGCAGTCACAATGCCATTAGCACAAAACAGTCACATGCGTTCATGTCGTCGAATGAGTGAGTCACGTGCAAAACTGTGTATTCGGAAACGAAAAATATTTTTGCGTGTATTATTATGAAAATTTTAAAATGGGCGTGGATGAAAGGTCAAAACTGTGAAAAGAATTGGAAAGCGAATCAATAGTGCAAAGTGTGTTGCAGTGAGTGTGAAGAAATGAATAGGAAATACTTAAGTGGAAAATGAAGTTGCTAAATTTATTGTGCTTTTCAAACTACCTTTCAGTGCAGTGTTTTAGGTGGGTTAGGATTGTGTCCAAACAACTAAAGGTCATAACTCAAAAAGCTACATTCAAGACTTCGAAGCGGTGGAAAAAATTCCAAGGCACTTAACTTAAAAATCAATAGCATCAAACCGGTTAAGATTATGAAAAACAAAAAAATTTATAAAATTCAAAATTACAGTTCGAATTCAGTTTTTAAACAAAAATTAAATTTCCATATTTGACTTTGTGTCTAAATTTAAGGTTGAAATTTTTTTAATCAAAAATAGTGAAAAACATAACCTTAAATTTCTGGGAAACCTATAAGAATTTTTCATAGTCAATAAATTAGCTCAAATCGAAGAATAATAGCTTTTTTTAAACATTTTTTTTATTTTTTTATTAATAAATGTTTAATTCGTTATTATTAAAATACATTTAAAGAAAAATTGTTTGAAGATTTCCTTGAGTATTAAAAAAAAAATTAATATATGATAATTTATTAATATATGAAAATTTTTGTTAGTGAAATTGGAAATTTTAAATTTAATTTTTAGAAAAGTTCTTTTTGTGGAATTTTAAATTTTAACTTTTGAAAATTACTTTTTCAATAAAAAAAATTTAATTTATTTATTTTTTTTTTGGTTTTGGCTTTTTGATTAAAATCAAATTTGTGTTATTTTATTTTTTATAATGTTAATTTTTTATTTTTTCTAAATTTTTTTAATACTTGTTAATATTATTCTGTTAAAAACGATGCTGAAACGTACAAAATTGGAAACAAAAAATAAATTTTAACACTTAATTTTTATGTTTTAATTCAGAAATAAAGTCAGACTTATTTTTTTAAATAACAAATGTGGAAATTTATCTAAATTTTTTTTGTAGGAAATTCCTTTATTTATGCTAATTTTACACTTTTGTTTAATTTTTTTAATACTAATGACTCTTGTTTAATTAAAAGTCATACCATAATTTACAAAATTTAAGGAATGTTTCACAATTAAAATCTCCGTTTGTTTTGGAGTCGGAAATAAAATTCTAATGTATATTTAAATTTTATTATTTAGTCAGAAATGAAGTACAATTTAAAGACTTTTAATTTTTAACCTGAATCTCGCATTTTTTAAGTCCAGAAGTTTTTAAAAATTATTTCTCCAAGCAAAAAAAAATTATATTTTATTTTTCTTTGAAAAAAAAAAAAAAAAAAAAAATTTGTGTTACTATTATTTTAGAAACTAAAATGTTGACTACTATTTCTGACTTTTATATTTAATAATATAACATAAAATTCATTAAACAAATAAAATGGAAAAATGTAATGGCTCTTGAGGTTGTGATATAATATCTTTCCAAATAATATTTTAAACTCAACTTGACTTGCAAAAAATAACAAAGTTTAAAAAATATTTTGTGCAAAGTGATTATATAGAAACTTAAACTAATCTATACAATTCACGATTAAAGGACGAAAATTTCACTTAAAACAAATACGATTATAAGGAATTTATTTTACTAATTTGAATAATAACTAGATGTTATTCAATGGAAAATCTACTCTTAAAATCATTTAAATTTTCTTTAAGATTTGTCGTCAACTATAACACCGTATCCATCGTTCTAAGAGAACTTATTGTGCAACTATGGGGTTTCTGCTCATATGTCTCCCCCAGTTATCAAGCGAAGAAGGCAGGCATACTTTAACAGATTCTCTGAGCTCGTTTAAAGTAGGTTATCTTTATAACAATCATATATGTAGGACTTTAGAGTTTTAACGGGCATAGCATACATTTTTTCTCAACAACAAATGAGAGAAAAATCAAATGTACAACATTTGCATTCAAGATTATCCCCCTATCAAAATCTTGCATACACTTTAAGGAACTTAATACCAATGTCCAGATTCCGTTAAATTAAGGTGTGAATATGTGTGTGTTTGTCACTTTGATGTTTTGAGAACATGTCCGTCTTACTGATAGATATTTTTTTCTACAAATATAATGCTTTACTAATTTCGTAGTATTTAAAAAAAATTGCAATAATTTTAATTGAAAATTTCAGAACAAAGTGTGTTTCCACTCAAATTTGTGTGAGTAAGAGCACAATACAACAAAACGCCCCAGGGCTAAAGTATACTGTACGAGCTCAAGAAGCAACGAATAAAAAAAAAACAGTTGAAAAACATCATAGAAAATACTAAAAAGTTAAAAGTGAAATGAAAATGCAACAACAACAATATTATAATATCTCAATCAACGGTAATATAAGAAGCAGAATATAAAAAAAAATCGTCAACAACTCACAGCAAAACAAAAAAAGTTGCATCAACTTGTGTTGAGTTTATTTAAGGATTATCCTGCAAAAGTGTAATTCATACTTCACAAGTAATAAAAGGAAAAAAAATATACATAATTGAAGTGAGCATAAAATAAATCAATCAAAATTGTAGAAAAGATACACGTGGCCCAACAGTCAATGGGATTATACTGGCAGTGAGTGTTTCAAGTGAATTGAGTGCACTTAAAAAGTATCAAATTTAGTATTTATTTTCCGCAAATTGGTATAAAAAAGAATTGAGCCCAAAACAAAAAAAAAAAAAAAAAGAAAAAGGAAAAAAAAAAAAGTTTTTTTGCATTTGCTTATGAGCATATCATTTTAACGTTTTTGCTGTCAGTAGACGAGTAAAAGAAATTTCATCATTGATTGGTTCATCAAGTTGGATAATGAATGCGCAAAAAAGGTGAGTTTTTGATAAAAGTTTCTTTAATCTGTTTTTTGTTAGCTTTAAAGAGTGATCGGCCATGAATTTTTTTAATTTTCCAAATTATTTCAAAAATTTAAAAATGAAATGCCAAACAAAAGTAAATCAAAAAATAAACAAAGAAAAATGTTCGTATTTGTTGTTATTTGAGAAAGTGGTGAATATTGTATGCAATTCGAAAGGGAGATAAAATTACTGTGCAAAATGGTTCATAGATTTTTATTCTGAATGTGATAAGAAATTTTATGGTGACAATTGACACTATTACCAGTGACACTATTACCTGTCACCAAATTTTATACCAAAAATCATTATTTTCGTGTACTCAATAGTTTCGTCCCAAAATTTTCTTGTACTATAAAACTGAAAATACCCTCTGAAAGCACAAATATTGCCTTCAAAAAGTTGTTTTACTTTGAGCGATGTAATTTTTGGAACTCCAGACATTTCTCTGTAAATTCCATTAGACTTGCGCTAATTTTTTTATACACAAGAAATTAAAGAAATATGTAGCATACTTTTAGGCATGTTTTTCACATTATCTGTATTGATGTGGTTTCAGCAAACTCTGAGTAGTAAAAGTAAGAATGTAGTTAATTAACGACGAAACACCTAATTAAATTTCATCAATATTTCGTTAACGCAAATCAGAAAAAATTTGGTATGACATAATCCTACAAACTAAATATATGAACGCCTGGAAGTAGGCTACAAAAACAGCTTGTGTTAGAGTTTCGAAAATCTTAAAATACGAAAACAGCGATTTCAGAGCAAGTTGGCGTAACAAAAATTTACAGCGAAAATGGAGTAACACAGTGATGAGCATCTCGAGCGCGGTTCAATTTAAATCATTCCAATTTGATCTCTGCATGCGAGCCTTTTTCAAAAGTAAGTCAGTCTGTGTTATTTTGAATGAATTTGGATAGTACTTGGAATCACACTTTTTTCATAGTTTTAAAATAGTTTAGTATCGTAAAACTGAAAAGCCTCAACCGCAAAAAAATCAACAGAACTCATACCCAAAATTTAGTTTGTCTAAGCATTTATATGGCGCTAAATCTAGAAATCAAAAATTGCTGCAATTAAATTTCCTTTGAATCATGAGAGTACTAGGTATCTATTAAACTTTCCTCCTCGCTGCAACTAGTAAACAAATCACCAATTATTTTCAAAGATGACCGATAACGAAATAACTATATTAATCTATTATTAAATTTTGAGTGTTGTTCACATTTCGAATTGCATGAGTTATGGTGTCAATTAACAATAGATAGCTAGTCCTTTGTGATAATATCAAATTATATTACTCATAGCATGTTAATTGAATGTCAGAACAGAAATAAAATGCGATATCGCATGTTAAAAGAATGTCAAACACACACGCAAATAATATCGATTTAACACAACTAATGTTAGGTTAGGTTAGATGAGATGTTAAAGGTGTCCAACTACCTATGTAGAATTGGCACGGTTCTTCATGACTGGGAGGCTAAACAGGAGAGGTCTTACTGTAAATTCCTGATGAAAATATTGGCCCTGATTTCGATATTTGAGAAATACACTGTTTTGTTGATTTTTTGCTTAAATTATTCGAATTAAGAAAGAAATTTTAAATTAAGAAAAAAATGATTTTTTCTTTGTTATATGAAGAGGCAATTTTGAAAAAAATAAATATTTTTTTTTTCTAAGTATTTGTGACATTACTTTTCCCATTACTCGCACCAGGGAACACCATTGTTCTAAGACAGCTTAGCACCTTCTATACCATACCTTATAGTAAAATCCCTTCCCACTTTCAAATTGCCAATGCGGTACAAGTTGCTATAATCTACCGAGAAATATTCAACCCAAATCAAACTGTTAAGAAAGTGGTTACAACTTGTGTGTTGTGTGTGCAAAGTTGCACACAATACCTACACCAAAAGTAATCGATAAACAAAACATCAAGTAGATTCACAATTTTAGATAAATGTGTGTACAATAGTAATCAATTTTCTTGCTCCAAATACTTAAGAGCATAATCAGAACTAAGCTGCAAGAAATAGAAAAAAAGAAATCAAATAATGTGAAAACTAGCAGATGCCAATAGTAACAAAAACAAAAATAAAAAAAAACTATGTTGAATATCTTTCACCAACACAAATTCTCAAACAACGAAGATAAATGCAGGCTTTGTTTGACTTCCATTGTATTTATTTTCATATGGGGGAGTCCACGGAACTTTTTGTTAGAAATCTTTATTGGAATAAGTCTAACTTCAAAGAGGGGCTAAGAACCCGAGAGATGCACTCGTAAACTGAATTTGCTTATAAATATTTTAATTCATAATTTTAGGCATTTCTTTTTTTTGCACATAATCTATATTCGAACTTATCTACTTGGTTTTTGCTTCAAAAATTTATGATACTTTATCAAAAACCAAACAAAGTAAAACTGTTTTTTTCTTACGCTTGATATTGATTTTCTCTAAACAAATTTATAAGAATCCTTACATCGACTTGGGATGTTCTTAGACATTTTCATTCATGAAAGCTTTTCAGAAACTTTATTTGTAGAACAAGCATTTTCGTAAATGCTTTTAAGGATCAACATTTTTAAGGTTTAAAATAACATTGATTACTATCCTCAAAAAAAAATTTTTTATAAATCCCTTGCTTTTGAAAGTGAAATGCAAATGTCTAAAACACTTCAAAAAAAAAAGAAAAATTATGTTACATTTTTTGTAATTTATTAAGGGTGCGTATAGAATTGGCTTACAAAGCTTTTAAGAATCACATTCCGATATAAGTTTTGAATCATAAGAGCTTTATAAAGCTTTTAATTTTTTAATTTATTATGAATTGGTGGGTAAATGTATAAAATGCTGTACGTGAGATTATTTTTAATTTTTTTGTTGATACAAAATTTTTTATTGATCTTTCTAGATTTTTTTCGACAGTCACAAAAAATCATGATAACATTTTTTTTTTATAAGTAATTTTTATAAGTAAATAGAAAAATTAATATTAAAATGATTTGGAAAAGGAATTGGAATATAACTTTTATTAGGACCAGTAACTGGAAAAGGGATCACAAACTGGAAAGGAATATTAATAGGAGCAGAAACAGGAAAAGGAATTGGAAAAGCAGAAGGAATATTAATATGAATAATAACAAGTACCACGAATAGGAATATACATAAACAACTTGAAGAATAAAAATATTGCTGGAAACAATCACAATAATATGAAAACGAGGAGCATTAAGACGAATATTTGTGGAGATAGGAATATCAATACGAAAGAGAATAGATATAGTAGCTGCAATATGAAAAGTAAAATTAATACATATTAGGAGCAATAGGAATGGGTACAAGAAGAGATATACGTGGAAGAAAAATAAAAGCTAACAGAAAATGGAATGGAAAGCAGCCTATTAGGAAGGAGAAAACTATGAGGGAGATATGGAAAAATATAAATTAGAGGAGAGGGAAGCAGAACAAAGTTACGATGGTGGTAGAGTAGTAGCCCAAAAGCATGCAATAAATGAAGAGATCAAAAGCGAAGCAATCGTAAAAAGTTAATAAAGAAAACTTGCAGGCAGAATAACTATTAGTAAAAATCGTATTTTCAAAACAAAGTTTTGGAAAATAATTCAATTCTAATGGTTATAAATAGTATTTCCTTTTTTCACACAAATCTATGTATGTCCAACAAAAACACGAATTATCGTCCGACATTTGGTAATAATGATAAATGATTGTACGCTTATTTGTTTTTGGTGTAATATAGATGTTGTTTGAATTGCCATTTTCATTGCGATAAAGGATTAGTTTCATGTATTTGCGAAAGATTTATGGTTTTTTAAGTAGTTATTGTCATTTGTTTTGGCATGTTTTTGGTGTCAACTATCGTCCAATGCTCTGTTGGTTGGTTATATTTTTTGTTTTAGTAATGCCGTTAATCCTCAACAATAAACAGTTTTCTCTCAAGCTGTTAAATATATCAATTTCATGTGTATGTGTGTGTGTGTGTCTGAGCTGCTGTTGTTTCGCACAAATTGCTTTTGCACCATTATTAAAACAAATGAATGAAAATACTAAATGAATGATTGCGGTGGAATTGAAAATAATTCTGCACAATATCAATGAATTAAGTTGTGCTAAGCTCGTTGTGTAGTGCTGCTGCGGAATTGTATCGATTGGTTGCCCATATCTCTATGACTGTTGTAAGTTGTTTGGGACTACCGTTTCTAAATTGTTGAAAGAAAAGTTTGGCGAAAGCTTAGCGGATAGACGAACGATTTTTCATTCGGTTTTTTCCAATACGGGGATTAGTGTAAAAGGTTATTAAAATTGATAATAAATTATTTTCGAAATTAATACGTGACTCTTTTTTTTGAGTAGCTATTATTTTAGTGATAATCTTCGAGAAAAAAAATTTAATCCCAATCCATTCTGTTGTGTCCGAGATCTTGTCAGTCAAAAGTGTTAGACTTTATTTTCTAATATGTATTTAGAGTGAATTATGAGCTTATATACCATGCTAAAAAGAGCTTTTTTCATCTAACGGACGCGCAAAAGCACTTCCGAATATATTTTTTGCCATGAAAAGCTTTTAAACAAAATTTTATTAATGTTGCTTGGATTTTAATGTGAAAAATATTCTGCAGTGGAATCGCGCGATAAATTAAAAAAAACTCTTAAAGCTTAAATATGTGTGTCGCTTTTCACAAATATATTTATCTGATTTCCAACATCTTTAACAAAACTAACAAATCTATAATTACATGCATTATAATTGTTTAAAAAAAAATAATAAGTTTGAAATTACTTATAAATGAAGCTTTTGCCACTTTCCACAATGCGTTGCAATAAATATTTGTAGGCCAAACTTCGACTTACTATTAACGAGCATTCATAATTCCAATAACTTACGAAATCATGTAATAACTAGTTAATGTTAGCTCTAAGCTGGGCATAACCCAGTCAACAGTTTAAAGTTTTGTCAAATTTATACTAAACAGCTTTCTAATTTAAGTGTTTTTTTATTTAAAGTCAATACCCTACAAATAAAAAGATACACGCAGACTTAGAAACGTCAGAAAAAAATTTAAATCTGTAAATAATTCGAAATTTATCTTTAAAGACCTTTAAGTGAAAATATTTTATATTGAATCCAAGCAAATAAAAAATTTTCATTTACATTTTTTTTTTTCGTAAACACTTTATGGAGCTTATAACACTTTCATACCCCTTACATCTGCTTTTTGCGTATTGGGTTATATCGCAGTAGTCGTAAAATATATTACCTATTTTGCGTTAGCTCATTTACATGCATTCATATTTTTTGATGAGTGTGTCTTAAACCAAACGCATAACGCATTTACCTCTTTTATGCCTCACACTTTGTTTTCATGCAACATTTTATTATTCATTATGGTTTTCGTTCCAAACTTAAAGTTAGCAATAGTTTTCAACAATTATGTTATTACTTGTCTGGGGTTTATGTAACTATTTTCACACATATTTTTCGTAAATTTAACTTTTTGGTCTTCTTTGTAGTATTATTTATGTACGCTGTAACCTACCCTGCCGGAAAGTCTGCAGTCAAGCTTTTAAATGAGTATCTATAACTTTTAAAATTTTACGGGGAAAGTTTTGTGCTAAGAGTTTAACTGTTCTACTGAGCTTTACTTAGACTTATTTGTCTGAGGTAATTTAAAGGGTCATCACGCCTAGCTCAGATTTTTTTACGGAATTTATATCTATAGCACACTCAGCGCTGACAAGCTTCCATCATTTAAATTTGGTTTTGTGCAAAAGTTCTAAGAAATTTAAAAAGCTTTCAAAATATTAATAAACACGATATCTAATTTAATTTCACTACTATTACTCTGAACATCACTGTATTCGCATTCATATATTTATTTATCTAGCTTTTGTCCGACACGCAATTATAAAAAAGTTCTCTGTTAAACTTGCATGCCTAACAAAAAGTGAAGGTTAATTAACTATAACTGACTGTGGCCAGTGAATTCACACAAAAACCAAAGAAACGAAACTAAATACTAAGTTTGGTCACAAATAGAAAAGTTTTTCTTTTGTAACAATTGGTTGAGACTTTTTTAATTGTGGGTTTCTGAGCTTAGTAGTCAAATTACAATTTGAGGTCAAACAAATTTTAACAAAATGAATGCTTCTTGAAATAAATTAAGGTTTTTGGTAAGATAATTAAATACTACAGAAACAAAGTTACAAAACATTTGCAGCAAAAACGTGTTATTAGATCTTGAAAATTGCCTTTAATAAATAAGCAAATCATTCGTCAGATATAATTTTATTTTTTGTTAGAACCAAATTGGAATCGAAGAATACTCGCAGGCGCCAACTGTTATCCTCCGGTGCCTTGAAAGGATTTCGTACCAAAAATTCTTCCAAGAGCGTTCCGAGAAAAATTTCTTAGTTAATATTTCAAGGCTTTAGCGATTTCTACTCTACCAATTTTATCAGAGTCTTTCGAGAACGACTAGAAGTTAGGAATGTTGCGTGATATTCTGCTAGATAAACCTCGATAAACGGTATTAACTCCACTATTCTTCCTACTTATTCATAAAACATCTTCAAAGGGCCATCAAAAAGTTGTCTCAGACTTTTAGCAATGAAAACTGTTAATCATTAAAATGAATATTTAATTTATTTCTATTTTATTTTAGATTGTTTAAGTTTATTTTATTTTATTTTATGTTATTTTAATTTATTTTATTTTATTTTATTTTACTTTATGTTATTTTATTTTATTTTATTTTATTTTATTTTATTTTATTTTATTTTATTTTATTTTATTTTATTTTATTTTATTTTATTTTATTTTATTTTATTTTATTTTATTTTATTTTATTTTATTTTATTTTATTTTATTTTATTTTATTTTATTTTCTTTTCTTTCATTTTATTTTATTTTATTTTATTTTATTTTATTTTATTTTATTTTATTTTATTTTATTTTATTTTATTTTATTTTATTTTATTTTATTTTATTTTATTTTATTTTATTTTATTTTCTTTTCTTTTATTTTATTTTATTTTATTTTATTTTATTTTATTTTATTTTCTTTTATTTTATTTTATTTTATTTATTTTTATTTTATTTTATTTTATTTTATTTTATTTTATTTTATTTTATTTTATTTTATTTTATTTTATTTTATTTTATTTTATTTTATTTTATTTTATTTTATTTTATTTTATTTTATTTTATTTTATTTTACTTTATTTGTATATGCCTATTATCGAAGGTCTGTGTACTTTGAAAGACATCCAAAAATAAAAACATTATCTTTTTATTTTAATTTATTCTCGTGTTCCTTTTCAAATTTAAAGCACTTATCACGTATTTTAGATATGGTAGTAAAATAATTTGAATATTACCGTCATTTATCATATAAATTATAAACGCATTTAAATACCTTTATGCATACGCCCATACAACTGTAACATGAACCGTAACTGAGTCGAAATTCGATTTTATTGAATGTCAATTTGATTTCCGCTCAATTTTGGTGAGGAAGTCAATACGTTGTTCAGATTTTGTCGAATGCTTTGGTTTGGCGGCTTAGGCCACATGGGTATACAAATGGACACAGATGATATAGCATAGATATTTGTGTATGTATGTTTGTATATTTATTTCATCTGAATAATGGTGCGATGGGATATGCGCTGACAAGCGACTGTCATTTTAAACTCACTCCACTGCATACATACATGCATACATATCTATTTGTTTAGATGTCGGTACATACGCACATTCGTATGTTATATGAAAATGAGTATAAATCAAAATAATTCAAGTTACGCACTTCAACACAAAAACTGCACAAACAAAAAGAAAAATAAAACGAAAACAAATAAAAATTGTAAACAAAACAAACTACAATTGCCTATGCGTCGCGTCGGGTAGTGCCCACTTAATCTTATATGATTTTTCTGATTTGTTTTACTTTTTGACTTTTTCTCTTAATTTGTCTGGCTGAAAAAAAGCAGCATCAATGTTTATATGAAGTGCCAAGAAGTGAGAAAAAATTAAATCTCATGCAGCTGCAGTGGGTGCGTGAATACGCAAATATTTTATGTTTATAAAAAGTATATCTATGAAACTGTGTATATACATACATATGCACATATGTATGTATGTACATATGTTTCAGAGAACGGCTAGGGTGTACTTCTTGAAAATATTAAAGCGAAAAAATTTAATACTTGATAATCCATTTTGTTTTATTTTAAGATCGATTTTTCAAAAAATTAATTTTTTATGCGAAAAATGTCTATCCATTTTTTTAAAAAACAACAATAATTTTCGCTGCAGAAAAATTATTGTAGGCCTAGAGCTCGTACCCAACCAGGATACTTGAAAATGTAAAGCCCGTAAACACCAGCAAATTTTTGGCAGAAAATAATAATTGATCGAATATTGATAAAGATAAAAGTTATAAAAAAAACCAAGTGAGCTATTTAGAGATCTTGTTGATTTAATTCCAAATTATTTACACAAAATATTTCTACAAAATTTTATATTTTTTACAGTTAAAATAATACAAACATAAATTTATATAAAAATTGTAAGTGTCAAAACTGTACTAAACCGATAAGAAAAATCGATAATTATCGATTAAAGTGAAAGACGATTATTTATGCACATCTCTTATACTTAGATTTTTTTTATTTATGTAGCATATTGCACAACCCAGTGAAAGGCATGGATGAATAAATTTTTCGCTAAAAAATTGTACACAGGTCCGAGAAATAATACGCACAATTCGCAATTTCTCGAATTCTAAACGATTTACTTGCACTTACGTTGTACTGCTGCATTTCTCTGATATTTTGTATATGAAAGTCTGACATGGGTTATGTCTACGATTTTTGTAAGCAATTCAAATATGCTGAAAATGTGGCTCATTGACTTTCGGCGTTTGCCTAATGCACATTTTTTGTTTATTTTTTTCTTATAAATTATTTCAAAAGTCTAGAGATCACAATTGTGTAGAAGCTGCGCAATTCCGAGACACAATAAGTGGAGGTCATTCGAACAGCGGTCATGCATTAACTTTTTTTTTTTTTCTATTTCTCAGTTTTATTACGTGCTTATAAATAATTATTTATGGAAATGAAAAAAATTATTTTTCTACTTTGAATATTAACAATAAACATAAGAAAGAGCCTTACGATAACGAATTTCAAGTGAGGTGAAATAAATTGAAGCGCATTAAATCCATGTAGAACTAAATATGTAGCTAATATCGTTGACAAATATGTATATAAAAGTGTACAAGGTTTTGTTTTTGTTTGTTTGTATGTATGTATATATGTATCTTAAATAACTCAGCATCGATTTATTTATATTTTTGCACTGTTAACCTGAGCACACTGTGACTTTCAAATCTACTCCACTTTAACTCAGTATACCTACTCGTAGCATAAAAATCGTGGTGAGTATGTTGACCAGCAATTAAGATGAACGTTCACTAATCTTCCAGAGTATAGTGTTTCATGTTTTGTTTTGAGTTAGCAACTTTATTGGTGTGGTTGTGTTATTTACCTGGGTATAGTTAACAGTGTTAAGACTTGCCTCAGCTAGTTTATTATACCTTTCATGAAATGGTATTATAGCTTTGGTCCCTTGTTTTTTAGTATGAGAAGACGAGGGGATAGCACCACCAATAAGTATTAGGGCGATAGGCTGAGTCGATGAAGCCATGACCGTATGTTCGTCTGCCTGTTCGAACGCAAAATAGTCCTATACAATCCAAGCTGCAATATATATACATATGTACATATGTAGTTTCGATAAACGGGTTTTGGCCTATCACTCTTGAAGTTAAAAAGATGGAAACATATAATTTTAGAGGTTTGCTATATTATAACAAATGTGATATGTGTAGTGAAAATCAGACAGATCGGAAATATATAATTTATACTGCTATGGCTTAGTATAAATTAACAGTTTTGAAGAGTTTGATTCATGAAAAGTAAAAAACTTTGAGCATTGCGATAAAAAGGAGTAAAGATAGCTTCTTTTTTTCGCAATATCCACAAAATTACAAAAACGCAGTAAATCTACTACATTCCTTGTAGCTATCCAACCCTGTTATTACTCCACGCATTTATATTGGAAACTAAAAAGATCAAATCATACCAAACTCAAAGGTTGCTGGAGTGATTAGAGCATGTTTAGAGTGCACGATGCTGTGTACTAAAAACCTGATTTGAGTAGCAACGAACGTGTTTTGTTGCAGGTTTTCTTAAGCGGCACTTTCCAATGAGTATAAGAGATTAACAGTTGGTTAGCCATAGAACAAAAAAAGCCATCAAATATATTGAAAATTGAGAATATCTAGAGAATTTAACAGAATTCGCTGTTGTTTGGAGATGCAATCTTATTTGAATACTGTCAAGATTTTGTGGCTCACGAAGTGTGATAGAAAAATAATGTCAAAACTTTTCATAGCCACTTTTAAATAACACAAAATATGCAATTCTTTATTGATTTGATTATACATATACATATGTTGGTATAGTAGGCTATCAGTCTACGTATGTACATATGTATAGAATATTAAAGTTTTGAAGCAATAAAATTTACTGCCAATATAAAAAGACATAAAGCAAATTGAATATGAAAGTAGAAAATATAAAATCAAGCGTTGGTGTGCTTGATAGTGTACATCAGCTCATAAAAAAGGGTAATAAAAGAATCGAGTTACACTAATGGGCAGGTAAAAATAAAATAAATCACGTTTCTAGGTCAAAACGGACGCCGTAACCGCAATTGGAGAGTGTTAAAATGCCAATAGACACGCACACAAGTGCAATTGAATTATGTGCGTTGTGCAAATGTGCTTGAGTGGATTTCCATGTGTGTAAAATATATTAAGATAATCGCACGTTAGCATCTGCTGAAATTTTCTCACATGCATAACATTTATTAAAAGCACTTATGTGGTAAGTTCCCATTGTATCGGGAGCGGGGAAGGCATAAATAAAATAAAATAAAATAAAATAAAATAAAATAAAATTAAATAAAATAAAATAAAATTAAATTAAATTAAATAAAATTAAATTAAATTAAATTAAATTAAATTAAATTCAATTCAATTCAATTCAATTCAATTCAATTAATTAAAAATAAAAAATAAAATAAAATTTGTAAAAAAATTAGAGTCAAAAAAAATTAAAAGGAACTCTGACTATCATGACAAAAGCTTACCCAATAAACTCTTCAAAGTACATATGCGCAAATGGTGCTTTAAATATATTTCGCCCTATAAAATTTCTCACCAAAAGTAAATTAACATAAAAGTATAAACAACTGCAGACAGCTGAGTCGTGTCCCTTCAATGTTAATTAAATATACATACGCCGTAAGGAATTAATTCACAAAAACTTTAAGTTGCCTTTCTACAATTTAATTGCATTCCACCGACAAAAGGACGAAGGACTGGCGTGATGCAAAAATGTATTAAAAAAGAAGTAGAAATACAAGTAAAAACTGGAGGTGGTGTTGCATACTGCACTCAAACACTTACAAACGTTGGCACTACTATTTGCTGCAGTTGCAGTTCTGCATAAACCATTGCCGGCATTGCTGCCACACCCGCTACTTTACCTGGTTTTTTAGCATACTTAAAGGTGCAATAACTTTCAATTATGCGTTGTTGTTGCTTTTACTGTGTTTGAGTACATAATATACGTACATACACAATAGGATGGGATGGAGTTTTTGCTTTGTAGGAAATAAACAGAAAAATACGAAATTTGATCAACTATATGTATATATTAAACTCGATCGGAGCTCTCATTTTCTTTTCTTGTAAAGTGCATGTATGTACATGCTAAGCATAAAAAACAAAAATTTTACCCCACCCTTATACGAGTACATAATACAGCAAATGCTTGTTTTATGATGAAAAATAGTCTCAGACCCATTAAGCTGAACTGAAAGCAAAATAAGAAAAGCAGCTGCAGCATTTTTTTACGATATTTATGTATGAAGTACTTCCATTCATGGGAAAGTATTCAAGGACTTTGTCTGAAATATAGACATTTCAAAATGGAGAGCAGCCTTCATACAACTATAATTTCAAAGTTTCAGGGAACCACTCGAAATCAGGCTAACGATGACATGTCCCAAACCCAACGATAAAGCTTGAGCGAGTATATTACAAAGTTTTTGTCTACGTAAGGAAAAACATTCCACCAAATTCTTTATTTCATACGAATGCTGAGCCTTAAAATTCCCGAAGCGGATGCAAAAGCGGCACAGCAGCGGCGCCGGCGGTAATCTTTTCAACTCTTGACCGAGTTTTCTCATCGAAAAACAAAAACAATGTGAACATTTAATTAAAAAAAAATTTCATTTAATTTCTTGCTGTCGCTTTTTCATATTTCCTATATTTTTTTATAATATTTTTCTTTTTTTCTTCTTTGTATTTTCCAACACTTCCAACTTTTAACTACTTTTCATATCTTATTTTTGTTGTTACGGCTATGTTGATATAGTTGAAAAATATAACAGAAACTATTACAACAAAGTTATAGAAGACAGCAAATGAAAAGTAAAATATACACTATGAAATGTAAAGAAGAAGTAAAATGAAAATAGTTTGCAACATAGAATGGGCTGCAAAGTTAAGCCGTTTGTTGTTTGAATAACGGCGGAGTGTGCTATATGAAGACGTAAGTTGGCCGTACTACGTTGGCTATGGAAATAATTGTTTTGGAATTTGGTTACTAAACGTAAATATGTATGTTAAATTAAAATGTAGCAAAAGTTGAAGTTGAAGTTGAAGTTGAAAAATGCCCAAAGTTTTTGCTACAAAAACAAAAGTGGCGCAACAGCTAACACAGTAATAAAGGGCAACAGGGGCAAGAAGCGCCAAAGCAGAATTGTTGTTATCTGCCAAATATATATATAGCAAAATGCAATACATTAAATTTATCTTAAAATACGTGCTGCTGCATTTGTATGTAGCAAAAGTACGCATTGAGATAACCCTTGAAATTTTACTCTTTATGCGCCTGAATGTATGCTACAAAAATGTAAATAGAGTAGATGAAGCCTCATGTTAAATGAAAATTAGGCATGGAAATTTTTTGTATTTTAACAATCACGGGATTTGCAGCTTCCGTTTTTATAATCCCCGGATGTGGGAAGAACAAAATTTAATTCTTAATTTCTCAATTAATATTAGCATTTTATTAGTATTCAGTCCTTAAAAATTATTCCAAAAACGCCTTTTATAGCTGGCGAAAACCCGAAAAATCCAGACTCTTCAGTTACTATCAGACTGTTTTCAAAAAAATTAATTATGGTCGCGACTTTGATAGTCGAAGTCCTTAAGGAAAAATCTCTGAATCATTGGTCGGCAAACCTAACCCGTGCGAGTATTACGCTCTTCACTTATATTCTTACACTCTTCTGATGAGAGCGAAAAAGCACCTGCGGCACAGTGGTACGTACTGTCGCTTTTTTGATTTTTTTTTCCTTATTAAGAATTTTTCTTGTATGCTGCTCACAAAATTGCTTCAGATGGGACGCTGATGGAGTTAACTTATATTTCTATAAAATCAGTGGTAATCTCGCCATCGGGTTTTGAGTAACTTCCCGGAGTGTTAAAAACTCTCGTCATAGTTCAGAGCACGCTGGCAATGCAATAGTTTTACTGTCCGCTGGATGCGCGCCTGTCGAACAATTTAGAAAGAAATCGCCTATCTTCCGAGCAATGCCGAACAGCGGGTAAATTTGTTACGATTGCTATGGCTTCTGTAAATCCCGAAATTGTTATAAAAAAAACAAAGTTGCTTTTGTGACCTATAACAGCAAGGGATCCTTTGCTTGACATCACTAATGCTCACACGCTATGTAATGCCCTGTAAGAAATGTCAAGTCATATATACTGCTAATTAGTCACGTCCCAGTCGATTACCATATTCGAAAAAAATTTTTGAGCTGCGCCTGGTCCAGTATTATAAGCGACTTCGATTTTATCGGGGTTTCATCACTTGAAGCTAGCAATGTTCGCGGATCTATAAAAATTGGAAGGAAAATTGGACAGGGAATTTTCTGTTGGACACTCACCAATCAAGGTATAAGTGTGAGCTCAACTATGTACTTACTTAGGTAGGCTAACTGATGGAAAAAATTGCAAAACTATTTTTTTCCCTACAGGGTGTGTATGCATACATGGGTTACCGCTTACAGCTGCTGGTATGAAATTTATGCGGGTGTTAGGGTGCCAGCTTAACTTTTGGCTCAACAAAAGATACACAAAAACAAAATAGTAAAACCGTCGTTTTAGTTGCATGCAGTAGAAGCGCATCAACAGCAGGAGCGAGCTAAACATACACAGAAATGTGTTAAATGTCAGTACAGTGGAGTTTCAAAGTTCAAAACTTATGAGTATGAAAGGCATTTTTTTTTCCGTCATTTTACATAGTTAACATACACATAGCTGGGAAAAAAAAATTCTGCAGTATGTGTAAAATTTTGTGAAGCTACTCATGTGCTAAAGATATACTTACATACAGCTGTGCTCAATATAATAGTAGTGAAATTTGACAAAATATAGAGAAACTGTGTTTTTAGCAATTTAAATTTTAAAATAAAGCAAATTCTGTAATAGAATCCACATATCAAGTTATAAAAAAATGGCCATGAAAATCTGGAAATTTATTTAACAAAATTGTTTAACAAGTTTTGAGCTTGCAGCTTCGTAGATCCATCAATTTCAGTACAATAATGCGCGAGTTAAAAATTGTTAAGAAAAATTCACTGAATTTCTGGAAATTTTTTTCTGTAGTGTGTTGAGTGATTTCTTCCATTTTGAATAAAAATTTTAAACAGCCTGTGTAATAAAAATTCCAAAAATTCAGTGTAATTTTTGAGCGATTTCTAACTTACAAATTATTGCACTAAAATTGATGGGTCTATAAAACTGTGTACTCAAAAGCTTTCTAGAAATTATCCAAAAAAATTATGCAGTTCTTGATTTTTTAAAGTTTGAAGAAACTTATAAATTTCTGTTACGTAATTCGCTATATTTTCAATGGCAAATAATAAAATAAATAAATATTTCGTGTAACTATTTCCAATTAAAATCCACTACTTTTATATTGAACACTACTGTACACGCGGGTCACCAATGCTTTGCGCTGCTTTGCTATTTAAGTCAGCGCCACTATTTGGCTTGAGGAAGAGTAAAAATTAATTTGGTCTAACTATTAGCAAACGAACTGAAAACCGAGTGGAAGAACGACTCTGATAAAGTCACTACGCTAAGCAAATGGAAAGTAAAACTAGGTTAAAGGGGTGTAATTTTTGGTTTTTAGCATTTAAATGAAATTAATAGATAAAAAGAAGAAAAAGAAACTTTAATCCCTAAACCATTTAAACTAAGTGAAGATTATTTTAATTTATTTAGTTATTAATACAAAATTTATTGCCATTCTCTCTTTTTAGGTAATTCAAGCGAAATTTCGTAGATATTCAAGCACATATTTTCTAAACATTCAACGAGTAAGTAACTTTAACAATAACTCGTATTAGTGGCGCATTGAACAATTAAAATTTCCTTCAAGTAAAATATATTTTCTTGCCAACTTCGTTTAAAGTAGGACAAATTGTAAAATGAAAAAAGAAAAAAAATATACGAAAAAAATAATGACCAACCGGAGAGCAATAATTAATGAGCAATAGCAATTGGAGTGCGCTTAAAACTTTCCGGTCCAATTATCGAGAGAGCAGCAAGTCTCCTTTTGTAGCAAAGAATAACAGCCAGAAAGTAGTTGAGGAAAACCGAAAATGTTTTGCAAATGTTTGCTTGATATCCTGAAATGCGAAGATGGTTCTGAGAATCAACGAAAAAAAATAAATTAATAGCAAAAAAAAAAGAAAAATATTTTAAATGCAAATAATAACAAAGTCATATGGTGCGCGACCTGCAAATGACAAATCCTCTTCAAGCAAAGTTTTCTCATTAGAAGAAAAAGTAGCAAACAAAAAAAATCGAGATTTGAAAATAAAACAAGTAAGGTGGTACAAGTACGAGTATAGTTTTTATACACCTATGGGCATTTTTAAAAAATCATTGACAAAAAGCAATAAAGTTGCTGAAGAAAATTGATATTTTCTACCAACAATTTGATGGTGGAAAAAAAAATAAATTTTTTGGTATTTTGTTTTTTTTTTTTTGGTCTTCATGTTTGTTCGTGCATCACTAAAAAACTGCTGCTTAGAAATTAGCATAGTTCCTAATGTTGTATTGCTAGTGGTTAAACTTAAAGTTTGGTCTCCATTTTGCGGTAAGAAAAAATATCCTTTTCACCGTACACAGCAAGGCAAGTTGACCCTAAATAAGTTTAGGTAGTATTGTTACGAACTTTACTTTATCAATCGATAAATTATTATACTCCACTGACTAGCTCAACTGGGTATATACAACATAAAGCGCGCTACGTCAGGCAGAGCAGCTGCTATGCAGAAACAGCAAGTCAAAGTAAAAATGGCATATTTATTTTGTTTCTACGTAGCTCATTTATCGAAATGGCGGTAGTCAGTGAGTGTTTGATATTGATGGCACGAAATTATTCTAATATCCGTTTCTTATCGCAATTTTGGCTTTTTCTTTTATTCGCTGGAAATTTGTGTGGGGGGGCTGAGCAAGTAATGTAAAACGTATGTATGTATATTGAAGACGCCAACTGTTTGAGGCGATAGATTTAATATTGAACGATTTATGCAAAAGCTTCAAAAGTTTATTATTTATTGGTGTATTTTTGTATTTTTTTATTTATTTTTTCTTATTTATAGTTAATCGTTGTGTATGTATGTATGTTTGTTTGTGTACCTCAAAGGAAATATTTATAAGCTCGTCAACTTATTTTTCATATTTCATTCATTTATTTTTATGTTCATGTATGTTTGTATATAACATTTACAGGCCATCAAATTAAATTGAATTTTTAGAAGCTATTTTTTGATTGCCTGCCACAACCTGCAATTTGAACAACTCTAGGGGTTTAGAATTTTTTATTTTTTTTAATTTGCTATACATTTTTGCTTGATAGCCAATACATTCACATATTTTATGTTTATTGCTATCAATTTTATGCCGTCCGTTCCTAGCTTTATGGCTATAACTGACACACATCGGAAACACCAAGGGAGGCCAAGCCATCGTCCATCTATTTTCTTTAGCACAGTGGGAGTTGCCCCCTTCCTCAGCTTCCTATAGCAGGTATTGCTGAAAATTATATGGTCCGGTGCTTATTTTGTTTATTTGCATAAAATGATGCAGAGGAGGCAGAACTCTTATTATAATATCATTACCATTAGCAAATTGCAAGATTTGGGTTCCAATTCCTTGTAGACGTTTTATCCAATTCAAATTGTGATGCTATTGCTCAACTTCTTTTCTTGCTGTCAAAAATTGCTTTAGAATCGTTAATGATATACATAAAGTTTGTTTTTTTTTCTTCATGCCGCTCTCCGGAATACATATGGCGTATTCTAAAGAACCTGCCGTTAGTACTCTCACCAGGTCTAAAGAGGTCCTATCTTCAGCCTCAGATATGATCTCATAGACAATATTCATCATTAATTTTGACATTCGCAAAATGATATTGTTGAATTCTCCATGCTCTCAACTGCCTCACACTCACTTCTTTTTCCTCCGCGTTTTTTTTTTTTGCTAAATTGGCACCCAACGTGGTATCACAAAGAGGACTTTTTCCCATATTAATGGTACAGCGTATTTTTACGTCATGGCGGTGGATGCAATCATGGAGATGTTTAAGTATATCAAAGGCTCTTTCTCCTTATCCTCACGTATGCAAGTTTCTCTACTAGAATGTTTCAATATTTCACAAAAACAATTTTATTATTCTTTATCGGTTATCTTTATTTTATTGCAAGCTTTCTAAATTTATGCACATTTCACGTTTCCTAATTTTAAGACGGTTTTTATGGCTGCTGGCTTTAGCATTTTAATTTATTACTCTATAGCTGTGCTCCAGTATAACTGTCTACCAGTTAAAAAGCTTAAAAAACTCCCAGACATTTAAAGGTTAAAGGTTGTTTTCTGCATATCTTAAAAGAGCTAGGTATAGTCTTCTTCTTGTCACTGATTTTTCCTAACCATAGTCAACGTCTTTTTTATATTAAAAAAAAACACACAAATATAAGCATATTGATGTGAAAGACCTGAAAATTAATTTGCAGCACCTAGGCAGCCCTTTTCCAATTTTTAAAATATGATGAAATAGTTTTAAAAAAGTTTGAAAATTCATCGCATACCTCTTTACTAATAATTTTCACAAAACAAAACGTGCAATTAGGACGACCATATATTCTTTCCTAAATCCTATTTTGGAGTCTCGCTTTATATCTGCTAGTATTTCTTTTAATGCTTTATTTTATATATGTATAAGAACTTGCCAATATCACGTTATCTATGACCTACACATTTCTTGATTTTTTTAATATACATACATACATTGTTTTTTTTATAATCTAATCAAAGCTGAAATTATTTTCCTTCTTGTATACAATGTAGTGTATACAATTTTTAATGTTAAAGCGCTTTGTTTGTCAGTTCAACTTACATGTAGGGGTTTTCACCAAAGACTCAAAAATAAATAAAAAAACCAATGAAACATATTACGAAGGGTCTTGACTTTACTTTTTTTAATTCTTCACTTCATTTTGTGAACTTATATTTTTTTTAGAACATGTTACACTGTCTGGTTTCCATTGAAGATTGTCGAGGAAGGTATAAAAAGGGAACTTTGCATCTCAGTATCAATAGACTAAAAGCTACATTTTGTTTTTGATTTCTGTCCAGAGGTATTAGCTACACGTTTTTACTTTATAAGAAACCTTTTTCCTAGTTCCGATTTCTTTCGTTTTATTTTATATTTTGATTCCAACACCGGAATGAAACGGCAATAAATGCTTAAGAATGATTCCGAAACCGAAATATGTTATGTTATGCAGTTTTATATGTACGATTATTACATTTGTATTGTATATTTGTACGATTGTGAACGTCGATCTTGTTTATATTATATTATAGTTTCTTCCATCGTTCTCGATATTTAATTTTTTTTTTAAATATGTTATATAATTTGAGTTGGGTGTTATTGTGTCACCTATTATAATAAATAAATTGGTTTATAAAGCTTTTTAAAGGGATATTTCCATAGAAAGTTTGAATCTTAAGAGCTTTACAAAACTTTTGTTTTATTTTTCTGAATATGTGTAAGCCTTTTGTCACATTTTATTCTACTAAACAATTTAGCTAAATTGAAATTTAGCGAGCTTTGACATCCTCTTTAAGATATTTTACTTGTTTTAATCCACTACCTTTCTTGCTGTATTTGTGGATTTAAAGTTATGTCTACTAAAGAAATATAACTCGTACAATACTCACTGCTAAGCTATCTAGGGATATGGGATATAATTAATTATACAACTTGAGACACAACAACGACCACAAACCACAGACGCAAGTAGATGCAGGCAGGTAAATGTCCAAAGCAAAGTCTTTGTTTCCACTGAATTATCTGGCATACAGTTGTTAGCTCAAAATAACTACAGCAAAAGGGTCATTCGAAAAAAATGTTTAAAGTTCCACTAACACAATTGCATTGTTACCTTTTTAAGCTTTGACGTTTGAGGATTTCCAACTCCATGACATTATGCGCTTACAAAATACCGCCTACTATTTTGCTTTGTGCATTCTTATACGAGTACTTATTTTTCTACTTTTCAACGGCTTTTGTCAACTTTTTAAGTAAATGACAGCGGTTAACTCGACTTTGTTGATATTGTGCAGTATGCGTATGTTTGTGTATGTGTATTTGTATAAGTGTATGTGTGTGTATATTTTGTTGTTAACTTAGAAAGGGAAAGAGTATTACATTCAAATGCGAGTTCTCCTTGTAAGCAATGGAAAAGTTTCTTAAAAAATGACGCAGCAAAGGCTATTGTATGTACAAATAAATGCTATTAAAAATGAAAATGCAACAAAAGCTTTGCTTAGTAAAAAGCTTAAATTGAGTTAGGTAAAGCACACGCACCAATGTTAAAGTTTGAGTTTGAATGAGTTTATGTGTACTGTCAAAAGCTAGAAAAAGGGATGAATAAATAGATGACTCATATGAGTGTTATGCATACAAATGAGTAAAAGTCCTTTTTCTGTGCTTTTATTTTTATTATTAAGTGCTAGAGTTGAGTATTACTTTTGTCTGGTATTCGAATTAGAAAGAGAAAATTTGTATATGCAGCTAAAGGGACGTTTACATACTTGTAAAGAAAATTTTCTTTTTTTTCGCTAAATAGTTCATCGATTCTTAAATTCTTTAAAAGTAACCTTTAAGGCATATTATGACATTTTAACATTTTAGGGATAGTGTTAGTGAAAGTGATAGTGATAGTGATAGAGATAGTGATAGTGATAGTGATAGTGATAGTGATAGTGATAGTGATAGTGATAGTGATAGTGATAGTGATAGTGATAGTGATAGTGATAGTGATAGTGATAGTGATAGTGATAGTGATAGTGATAGTGATAGTGATAGTGATAGTGATAGTGATAGTGATAGTGATAGTGATAGTGATAGTGATAGTGATAGTGATAGTGATAGTGATAGTGATAGTGATAGTGATAGTGATAGTGATAGTGATAGTGATAGTGATAGTGATAGTGATAGTGATAGTGATAGTGATAGTGATAGTGATAGTGATAGTGATAGTGATAGTGATAGCGATAGTGATAGTGATAGTTCAAGCATGATCAAAAATTTTTCTCCTTATGGTCCTTCCATCTTTCTTATATCGTCCTTCGTACAGAAATGATAAGTCAACGTAACCCTTTTCGACAAAAACTGTTGTGAATATACATACATATTTTCTTGTCATTTCTTCGCACTTCTTTCTAAACCTTTTGCTTTTCTTCTCCGCTGGATGCTAAGCCGTCGAGCACAGAGCGTGTACTATTAAGTCTCAGAAATTATGCACACGAAGACAACTAAACTCACTACATTTGAATAATGTATGCGCCATTTACATATGTGAAAGTGCAATACCCAGACAACATTTAGATGTAAAATTGATTTTCAAACACGACCTTCTTGTGTTTAACTAATGCCGAAATTTCACATTAAGAGCAAACAAGTCAACCTCGCGTTTCGATCGTGCTTAATTACTACATTCAAACACTCTCACAAGCGACTTGCTTTATGTAATTTAAAATGTTTGCTGGGATATGTTACACTACAGTGCAATATATGTAAAATTTCAAATGCAATAGGAGACGCTTAAATGCAAATACGAGCGCCAGGTATGTAACGTGTGCTTAAGTGCTATTGCGTGCAGCGAATGATGCTGCTAATGGGTTGTCAAGTTGTTAGCTACCTATTACTAATGATGATTATATAATAGTAAAAGTGAGGAGATGCTTATTTCATGTATAATGTTGAAATATTTAATGGAGCAGTTTACATCATAGTTGGGGGCATACATAGCTTTTTATGCAGGATAGAAAGGAAAGGGCAGGGATGATAGCAGTTGCACAAACCCGAAAAAGCTTGTTCGAAGCTTAAGGTTTCTTGATATATAAACTCGTTGGGCTTGTTAAAGGATATTTTGGCAAACTGGATAAAATAAAATAAAGCTAAATAAAATAAAATAAAATGAAATAAAATAAAATAAAATAAAATAAAATAAAATAAGATAAAATAAGATAAAATAAAATAAAATAAAATAAAATAAAATAAAATAAAATAAGATAAAATAAGATAAAATAAAATAAAATAAAATAAAATAAAATAAAATAAAATAAATTAAAATAAAATAAAATAAAATAAAATAAAATAAAATAAAATAAAATAAAATAAAATAAAATAAAATAAAATAAAATAAAATAAAATATAATAAAATAAAATAAAATAAAATAAAATAAATAAAGTAAAATAAAATAAAGTAAAATAAAATAAAATAAAATAAAATAAAATAAAATAAAATAAAATAAAATAAAATAAAATAAAATAAAATAAAATAAAATAAAATAAAATAAAATAAAATAAAATAAAATAAAATAAAATAAAATAAAATAAAATAAAATAAAATAAAATAAAATAAAATAAAATAAAATAATATAAAATAAAATAAAATAAAATAAAATAAAATAAAATAAAATAAAATAAAATAAAATAATATAAAATAAAATAATATAAAATAAAATAAAATAATATAAAATAAAATAATATAAAATAAAATAAAATAAAATAAAATAAAATAAAATAAAATAAAATAAAATAATATAAAATAAAATAAAATAAAATAAAATAAAATAAAATAAAATAAAATAAAGTAAAATAAAATAAAATAAAATAAAATAAAAATGTTACAAATAAGTAAAATAGAAAGACCGTAAAAACCAAAAACAAAATACACCAAAACCAGAGCACGGGTTAAGTACAATAACAATGTACAAACAAACAAGCCCAACACACGCATTGATACATATGGACTGATAGTCTAAGCAATGTGTGTATACTGTTGGCAAGACTAAAACAACAAAACCAAAGGAAAAATTGAAGTGGGGATGAATGCATCGTGACGTCACAGGGCATCATAGCTGAGTTGTTAGATTTCTAACAGCGGCGTTGGTGCAGACACGGGTTCATATCCGTGTCCGAAAAGGGATCTGATGATAAGTGGGGACACTTTGAAACATGTAATCCTATCCATCGCTGTGATTAACTTTGTAATTTTTTTTTTTCTCCAAATATCAATTTTTCCACAAAAATCGAATATAATAATTAAAACCAATTATTATTGTTCACTGGGTCTCAAGCTTGCAAATGTTACAAATAAGTAAAATAGAAAGACCGTAAAAACCAAAAACAAAATAAAATAAAATAAAATAAATAAAAATAAAATAAAATAAAATAAAATAAATAATAGTGAAAAAATACAATCAAAATAAATAAATAGTGAAAAAATACAATCAAAATAAATGGGTATTTTTAACCTGCTCAGGCATGTAGTTAAGACCCATTTATATATTTCCAATGAAAATAACCTAAAAATTATACAGCATTCTACCTAGCCTACATACATATTTATTATAAAAATAATAATTAATTGTTTAATTTTTTGAGCCACTGTAAATTCACCACCTACAAGTTTTACACTTTAGCAGTAATTTGCTTCTCTGCTCCAGTGACATTTAATTAATTGCATGACAAAAAACATTAGAGAGCATAAAGAAGAGAAAGAATGTAAATATGTAATTACTCAAAAGCGTGGCGTTCGAAGTACATATGGGGTGTTACTAATCTAGATTAACAAGTGGGTAAATCATAGCAATAAAATGGCATTTCCACTGGAGCAAAACACGCAATCTTTGACTAATATTTTGTCAAGAGCGGTTTAATGGCTTCACTTTTAGACCTAGTTGAACGAGACAGCTATAGACGTCCATTATGAAACCCATCCCAACTATCACACAGGGGATAATCTACAACAAGGGTACATTTATAGTGATTAGATGCCCACGGTGGCGCAAGGCTGGGTCAAGTTTTCAAATGCTGGCAATATTCTTCCGAATAGAGCTCAAGCATTATATATTTATCTATTTATTTATTTATTATATTTTTTTTTTTTAGTTTAGAATTAACATGCGGTCAGGAGTATTGTGAATAGTAAAGTTAATATTTATTGCTTTATGTTCATGACCTTCAATACCTTTCAAGTTACTCTCCTTTACAAAAATACACGACTCATGAATTTATAAAAAATCCACAAATACAATTTATATCTTATTTCGCAAAGGTTATAATATTTTGGACAGAAGTGAATTTTAAAACCTAAGCTTGCGTTGTGAAATTTTTATGACGTTTCTAGATTTTCAGTGCATAATTCAATGGTGAAAAGAAATTGCGCGGCCTTGTCTATAAATTATATTGTTAAGTATGTGTGGGAGAATGTGGATAAGTAAGCATCACTTTATTTGTATAGTTTTTTTTTTTTTTTTTTTTGAAAAAATAATTTCATAATTTTTAAAATTTTTCACAATTTAAGCGTTGATAGTGAATAGAGCACTTGAAGACATACGATAAATTAAAAGAAGTGAGACTTATCTAATCAATTTGAACAAAAATTGCACTAAATGTCTGCCTCATTATACCTGTCCTTCTAGCTAAGACAACAACAAATAAAATAGCCAAGTTCTGGTATTTTTGCTTGTCCCGTTGACCCTTCCCCCATATTCAACGTTCATGGCAAACATCCAAATGTATCTTCTCTGCTTAGTTCTTTCAATTTTTCTTCTTATCTAAAACTCTTATTCAATTTATTTATTCTCACTTTCAAAAATGTTATTCGTTAAAAAAAAAAATGTTTTCTTTCCTTACTAAAATATTACTTTTGGATATTTTATCGCTTTCCTAAGTTGGTCTGCTTACTTTGCCATTTATTGTTGCCTCTGTTGCAGCAGCTGAAGAAAACTTATTATTCAAGTTTTACTGCAGACTTTCAGGCGTCATACGTTGTTGCCATAAAATGGGTGTAAGTATGTGTATGTAACAACCTTAATGGGTAGAAAACTTGATTGGAAGTATGACGCACGATTCTAAAAAGGTGATAGGGAATTGGCGAATTAAAATTTTTTTACTGTGTTGAAATTTTTCCCATTGTATGTTGAAGCTCTGAGACCTGCATATTTTTAGGCACTTGTTATCTTACCTACAAATTCTATATAATCATACTGAGTTCTCTATAAACGCTAAGTCGCAGCGCGGCTAGGTCGAACTTCCATTGTCTGGCAGTATATTTTTGTGTCACGCTTTAATAAAACTTTATTAACAAAATAAGGCACCAAATGCATTTATCATCTCATATTAAATACTCACACAGCCTAGATTGAATAAAATCAAATTGTATTTGTAAATGTGCTACTAGCAAGAGTTTCCTGCTGTTTTTTCCTTTATGCAGCTATTTCAACTATTTCATTCACAGCATTTTGCTGAACATTGTTTGTGCGCCTAAAAGCCTGCAACACTGCATCAACTTTCAAATATATGTTATTGTTGGCACAGCCATTGTTAACGTGCGCTTAGTATATACATTCATCTAACTACATATACATAGATATATCCATTATTACTATCTACTCATAGACATAGCTACACATGCGGCGTTGCAAAGTGGCATCATCCTGTGCTTTTGTATCCCAACCGCAGCATGTAGATATATATGTATATATCACTCTCTCCTTTGTTGCTTGATTATACGAAAATTTTTAAAGCAGTCTTTTACTTATACAATCACATAGTACATACTCTCATACATTTCTCTACTCATATCTACACGTATTTGCAAATATTCCCCAACGCATTTGGTATTATTAACATAGTTTTTCGTGTTATGCTTTGCTATTGTTTTGCATTTCCTTTTGTTGCAATTATATTTAAGTGTGTTGTACACATTGTTTATTCTTTTGTTTTGTTGCATTAAGTGTGCCATTGTTGTTGTAAAAGTATTATCTGTACGTGCGGTGCGCGTACAAGGACACAACTATGAAATAGTGTGATAGCACTTACTTGGAAGTTAATGGGGTTACTCTCTGTAGCGGTTATGAAAGCTTAGAAATTATATCTTAATTTATATACAAAATTTATGTGAATTATATAGCAATAAATTAAGGCAGGGACAGGGGAAATATTTTTTTCGGGTACACAAAACTTTAATGTTAGATGGGGTTCCTGCAGAAATTTATTAACTTTCTGTAGTGACATGTCTTGGAGCATTCAACTTCTGAGAGAAAATCCCCATAATATATTGAAAACTCAGACTTTTGTTTAACTCGAAATAAATTCTGTAGGCTTTCGAAATGCTCCAGGGCTGAAAATCTTTTAATATTTTCTTCTTTTGCTGAAGATCGAAATACGCCTAGCGTATCTAAAAATGTATCTGTTGATTAAAATGTTGATGAAATTATTTCCTCGGACAACCTAAACATTCCAAAAAATTTATATGAAATTTTAAAATTAATTAAAAAAAAAAGAAAAAACTTTTTAAAATGAATCTAAATGTCACTCTCATCCACTTTAATATCTGCATTGTTTCAATACATTGCAAACAACTCTAGATTATTCAAACTATTACATGAATTCAAATCATGCGCACGCCCAACTACAAAAATATCTAATAAAAACAACAACAATTCACATCAACCACAATGAAATATGTGATCAACTATGTACATAAGTGAACTCAATAAAAATGCAAAAATTCACCAAGTAATCAAACCGAAAAACTATAAACTGGAACAGACAGACATTGAAGCTAGCAGTACGTTCTACTGACCATCGAACTATATAAAAATAATACATACCAACACATGCTGACAATGTACGCAATGAATGTGAGCTCTTGAATTTTACATCGAATTTTGTCTGGTTACAAAATTAAAATTCCTGTGTCTTTACATATTCGAATTGTTCTTGCACAGAGCATGTGTCATACCCCACCTTGATAGCGTGGGTTTTTGCAAGCAGACAACCCAATGATGGATGTGTGCGAATGGTTAGAATGGACGCATGGTTACCATGTTGATGGCTGATTTTGATGAGACTGACGCATAGATAGGAAGGTAGAGGTAAACTTGCGGCAAAAACGTCCTGCACGCCAATCCAACCAACAAAATTTCGTTTATGGGAATGCATATCACATGTGGTCGTAAGGTCATAAACTGGACAACCAAAAATATTTAAGCAAAAAATATTTTAAGTGATTGCTCTAAATTATTATTAAACCACAAAAGGTAATATTTCGATGTAAGCATTCATATTTTTATTTTATTTTATTTTATTTATTTTTTTAAATTTATTTTAAGTTATTTTATTTTGCTTTATTTTGTTTAGTATTATTTTATTTTATTTTATTTTATTTTATTTTATTTTATTTTATTTTATTTTATTTTATTTTATTTTATTTTATTTTATTTTATTTTATTTTATTTTATTATATTTAATTTATTTTATTTTATTTTATTTTATTTTATTTTATTTTATTTTATTTCATTTTATTTTATTTTATCTTATTTTTATTTCGAAATGAGACACACTCCAATGTATGTATGTACATACATCTAGTATGTTATTCGAAAAAAACTATTCTTTGTACTCCAGTGTGTAAAATGCAGAAAAACGGTAAATTGCAATCATGATTATAGTGTTGATGGCCCTCGAAGCCATTGACATCAGCAAGTAACTGTGCTGCATTACAACCACCACCAGATATTCTTTCTATCAGAGAGGCAGTAAATGGTATGGGCCACTGGCTATGTCATACATAGTAGGGGTAAAGGTGTGCATACGCACTTTCCTAGATTATCCCATCTGATTGCCATTTGTACTGCAGTTTTGATACTGCAGGTGGTTTGATTGAAGTTGACACGATATTCATGAGTGGTCAATATATTCCCTGTTAAGAATCGTGTGATTTATTACAAAAGAGATTGTCTAGTTATTCATCTTTTACGTCTACAGATACAATATATCGGAAATAGTTCCTAATGGGATTGAAGAGTATAAGTCGGGTTCAGTTAGTGTGGGACACTCTTAGCGGTGGAACAAAACTCTACTCCACTCAGCTCAGTTCAATCCAATTAAACTCAACTGAACTCAACTCAACTCAACTCAACTCAATTCAACTCAACTCAACTCAACTCAACTCAACTCAACTCAACTCAACTCAACTCAACTCAACTCAATTCAACTCAACTCAACTCAACTCAACTCAACTCAACTCAACTCAACTCAACTCAACTCAACTCAACTCAACTCAACTCAACTCAACTCAACTCAACTCAACTCAACTCAATTCAACTCAACTCAATTCAACTCAACTCAACTCAACTCAACTCAACTCAACTCAACTCAACTCAACTCAACACAACTCAACTTCACTCAAGTTAATACAACACAGAGAGTCCTCAAACTAGGTTTTCGTAATAGGTTAAACTCTTACTTATCCAGACTGAACCCCGACTTGCCGAATGTCTGGCCTTTCTTCACACGCCACTAACCATCTATTTGTCTGCTCAACAGAGCCTACTCTTCTAATACCCATTTCTCTCTGTAGAAGCCGTAAGGTTTCTAGGACTTCCGTTAGAAGAGTTCGATGACACTACTGGGTAAGATACTGACAACCTAGGCATGGCAAAGTAGCGCTTCAAGAACAACAAAAACAGTCTTCAAACTAGCAATTAAAAAATTCCACCTTCATGCTTCTTGCAAAAGGTCCCCGATATGTGTGTATCTTTGTGCTCCAATTGCGGTTCATCGTCGACATTGTCATTGCCACACAAATTTCGAATGTTCTTTATTTCATTTTGTTGATTTTATCTTTGCATTTTGGCACATTCGTGCCTGTATGTGTGTTAATAGTCCTAGCAGTTTGAGTATGTAATTGCATTCTATCAGGATTTCCTGTACAATATGATTTACAAATGACATTATTCAGCAATTGAAGAAAAAGGAAATTTCATTTTAACATCACTCGTTCGTATTGTGATTTCAAATGATAACACCAATCAATATTCCTACGCTTCTACGAGCTTGTCCATGTGACCATGCATTGGCATGCCATAATGAAGTACATCCTCGAAAATTGTAAGGATTGGTGATGTTAATTTGTAGCTGCATCGATGTGTGTGATTTTTTGGCGCAGCTGTGCCTACCTTTTCATTCAAACACACACACATATGTACAACCGTTTCGGAATTCGTTGGTTTGCATCACTTGCCCAGTTTATTTTTGTTCCTGTCAGTTGGCTGCATTTATCAATTGCCTGCTATGACAATCATTTGTGTTGTATGTATGTGTGTGTATGTTTACGCTGCAAAAAGGTTTTTCAATCCCAAGCATGGTTTGTTGATCGAGTGATTGTATTAATTGTTTTGTGGTTGAGTGAAATTGCCTAGCTTCCTTCTTGCTAAAGGGAGTTTGTTTATTATTTGCCAACTAATTTGAATAATCGTATCGTGAGGTTTTTTTTTGCTACGACTGTTGTGAACTATGGAGATATTGAGTACAGGAACTTTATCACTAAAAAACCATTGGTCCTATAGTGAGATGCCCTCTTTTCTAAAAAATAAAAAATAAAAAAATTCGTTTTTTCGTCTATCTTGTTATTCAACTAAGAATGAATTGGTTAATCACATTGAAAGATAATTTCTATAAGCATATTTGCTTTGGGCGTTAATGGGTTAAATAAGTTATATGTGGAAAAAATTATAGTTTCGAAATAGAGGGGAGGTTGCTGGACTCTACAATGAAAGCATGGCCTCGAAAAGTGGTATCTGGAAGACGATTTTCTAGAGTTCGGCTTATAGGTTGTTTGTTCCTGTTCATCATTTAGGAAGATATTTCAAATATTTCAAACATTCCAGTTGCAGGGTCTGGTTATAGATAACATACATGCTTTGTAACTGACTCTATGCCAGTGGTTGTTGAAAGTCCAATACCGATAAACCATACTACGGTTCCCTCCCGCACCCTTCATTATAAACTTTTTGCTTCCTAACTGAAAGAGAGAGTGAGGTAAATACCAAATCACTCCTGCCACAGTCAAACATATCCGGCGACAGATTATAAAGTCCACTTTAATACTTGCTCGGATTGGGAATCACACACAATTTTGCTAACATCAGTAAAGAAAACTATTATTTGATGTGCGCCTAAAAGTATGCAACAGACATAAAGAGCCGATTTAGCAGTAGAAGAGTGCTGTAGCTTTCAATACTTCTGCTGACCTCAATAAAGGTATCTATTGAATTCCAATTAAAAAAAAGTAAGACTAGATAAGCAAAAAAGTTCTAGCAAAATTTAATAAAGCTTTCCATTAGCAAAAGCACAATAATAGCATGAACTAAGCTGTGTAAGTGAAAAGTACCTAACTCTGACACCATTCACTACTTACTTACATATCTCCAAGTCAATTTTAAGTTTCCTCAACAAAATTGATTACTACTTATTCTCAGCAAAACTGGAACTTCTAAAACAATAAAGCTGCCGACAAAGTAAGTTTGACACAAGATTTAACACGCCTACTTATGTATGTATGTATGTACGTGCAAGCATTGAAGCATACTTAAGTATTAGGTGCATACAATTAGGCGTTGACAAAGGAAAACTTTCTGTGTCGAAAACGGATATGTACGAGTATGTTTTGCTTTTGTTCTATGCGAGCGTAAGTAGTGTCACAATGCAAAACTTTTTATCAACATTTCAAATCACAATAAAGGTGTGAATGGCATGTTTGTATTGTTTTATACCGAATGTTTGTATGTATGAGTAAAGGATAAATCGGCTAATTTTACAAGGTGTAATGCGGAAAGTTAAACAAAGCTAGTCCTTTGAAAAATAAATAAGCGTATACGTGATAAGATCGGTGAGTCAATATATAGGAAATAAATATGAAAGTATGTGTGGGTGTATGTAATTTGGTGAAGAAAAGACAGGATGCATGATTATGTTGACAAAATGAACAAAATATTCTTGATAAAAAGACAAACTTGGTGCATGGAGGGCGCTGGCGTTGTTGTTGCATGATGGTGTTATTAGGTTGAGAGGTTGTGTGAAGAAACCACAAATAGTTTTAGAGATTATACGCAATTGCTAATGATGTAAATGTATTTAAAAAGTATTTTTATTAATAAAGTATAACTCAACTGAAATATTTTATATTTTTTTTCTTTACATTTTTCTAATATTGCACTCTTATTCATTGCGAAATTCTAAGCAAATTTCCTCGGAATTTATTTTGCTTTTTTTGTTGCTGTAATAATACTCTTAGCAGGTCTTTTGTGATTCAAACGAATAAAAAATAAGAGAATTTTTAGAAAAAAAAAATGATCTGAAGGATTAATTGCTTTTCTTGGTATTCAAAATTCAAACTTCGTTATTTCTCCTCAGGAATGGAATCATAAAACATTCAAAGCATAGCTATTTACGTACAAGTATTTACATTTGTATGTGTATGTATATATTTATTGCAATTATGTCATGTTATTTGCACAATAAACGAAAAATTTTCAATTTTCAAAAAAAAAAAAAAACAAAAACGAATTTCGAAATGTTCACATCTTTGTGATTTGGCTTCAACTTAATGCAGTACAAATAAGCAAACCACAAATTCAATTTTCTTGTCTAACTCAGATATCCGGTTTACAGAAGAGAAAAATTGTCAATCCATTTGATTGTAGAAGTTTGATATTGCTGTGGCTATTGATTGGCCAATTCTAAAAATTTGTGCAAAACAAATAAAGTCAGCAAATATGTACATATGTATGCACGTTATGCACTGAATATATACAAATTTGAAATGAAGAAAACATTCAAAAAGCTGCACGTATAAATAAGTAATTGTATGTATGTATGTATGTGTAACGGTATTTGTGTTTATGAATCAGCAAATTTTTTGATTAGAATCACCGAGATGCAAAACAAAAGGTAATTTGAATGGAAATTGTGTTTTGCCCACAACAATGACCGAAATAGATTAATCAAATAATACTGATGAAGTCTTCATATTTTTGTCAAGTGAACAAGTTTGGAATTAACAATGAGAAATTAGAGCTCGGATTTGCAGGACAGAAATGCTATAACACTTAGTTGAACGCTCAGAAAAAAGAAAATTAAAAAGATAAAATAAAATAAAATAAAATTAGATTAAATTAAATCAAATAAAAAACAACAATAATTTTTCGCTGCAGAAAAAATTACTAATAGGTCTATAGCTCGTACCGAACCAGGATAAATTAAAAAAAAATAAAATAAAATAAACAAAAAAAAAAAAAAAAAAAAAAATAAAAAAAAAAAAAAAAAAAAAAAAAAATAAAATAAAAATAAAATAATACGAAAAACAAGAATCTGTATTCTATAGTTTTAGTACTTATTATATTTTTCCAAAAGAAATATTTAATCGCTTGAGTAAATTTTTATCTATCCTAAATATAACTAAAGAAATTGCCGTCCGACCAATATCTATAAATAATAACTTTTCTATCTCCTCTCTCTCTCTCTCTCACCTTCAGATGACGCCGCTGCAATGAGGACGATCCGTTAGCGGCATTGACTATGGGACCAGAGGCATGGGCGTGTGTGCGGACCCTGGGTCTTACCGGTGGTGTCAGGCATTAAGCCGGTCGCGATCATCGTTCGCCACAAACAATAACAATAACAATAACAAGAACAAGAATACGAATACAATTACGCTTAAAACGAATATCAACAAACATCAGAGGACAACACAAATAGCAACAGCAATCAACAACAACAACAACAACAACAACATACAAACAAAATCGAAATCACTGACAAACCGCAAATCAACGAAAATCGAAATAATTGCTGACAATTGTAAAATCCAACGTAGCAGCAGAGAGCAAGCACAGTATAATAGTGATTGCTGGAGTAATAGCAACAAACGAAAAATAAACAACAACAATATAACGCAATTGCTGAAAACCCATCAGTTTATCATATTATTGTTGGTTTTGCTGGCTAAAACCACATATGCAAATATACCAGGTGAGTTTTAAAGAGATGCAAGAGTTTAATATCGGATATAAAGTGAAAAGGGGAGAACAGAGATGTGTATGTATGTACATATATGTAGGAATGTGTGATAAGCCAATGGATATATATATTTTTTTAATTAATCTTTGTGACTTAACAAGTTATAATCGTTAACTCTATCGAAATTATATTAATTGAAATCTGAATGGGGAATATTTTATTGCGTTTTCTTGCGAATTTTGTTTTCAACGTCAAGATGATTTAGATAGCTTGCTAAGAGTGGCATTCTGTGATCAATTCCCGTACCGTAGTGGGTTTACTCTTCCTTCTTTCGTTACGCAAAACTAATTAAAAACACATCAGATCCTTCAAGTCCACTCTTTTTTCATATGCGCTCGCAACATACCTTTAGGACCTACAACATGTTCGGAACCAAACTCCATCAAACTGAGTTCAATTGCCACCCATCATATCCTCGATTTAAAGTACATTTATTAACCTGTATGACGCTCAGCATGCCATACATCACATTTTAGGCCTCGTACCTGTCTCTTGTCCTTGAAAATTAATATTTTTTTCCTTCATAAATATGTACACTCAATTATTTCAAGCTTTCTAAGAGCACTCAAGTATTACTCAAAACTGCGGTACTTTCGTTACCAAGATCGACCACTATGATAACTGTAAGCACTTCAAAACAATACAACAGGCATTTGCAGGCTCTTGATGAGATGACATTTGATAGCAAGGAAATGTCAGAATGTATATGGACATAACGTATAAAGTGCTTTCGTTTTCCAGCTACCTCAATGACAAGAAAAAGAGCAATACTGCCGCTCTGATACGGCCATAAATGGTGTTATTGCTGCTGTTGTTGTTCTTATTTGTAGTTGAAAATTGTCAACCGTGGGTCAAGGTATACCGTGTAGTTGGCGAAAAAAAGAAAAAAAAAAAGGGACACAAGAATTTCTTGTTCTGGCAGCAGTTGAACGGAAATGACAATAACTGCAAAACAAAAGCATCGAAATATCCGAATTCAATACAAAAGCATAGCAGACAAACGTAGCATTACAATTGTGCAGTTGGATTTTGACAGCTGAACTTTAATTGAATCCCACGAAATAGCTTGTCAGCAAAGAAAACAAAAATTCAAAAAAAAAAAAAATTAGACAACCAAAAAATGAGCAACAGGATATTGCATTTGCGTTATGCTTTAGTGTAGTTTATTATTTTCGTGGATTCTTTTTTCTTATCGATAGAGCCGTTGTGTATAAATATTAGGGGGTATTTTATTCCAGTAATAGTCATTGTAACTATCTCGCAACTCGTTGAGGTATGGAACTTAATCACATCGCCTATTGCTGCACACATTTGAATCTTTCGTTTGATACTCATACCCATATTTTCGGTCACCTTGGACCACATATTGGCTTTGATAATTCTTTCATGTACTAGGAAAGGATTTTTTATGATTACCTGGTTGTCGTTCTGGTTTCATCTATATCAATATCAAGATCGAAGTTGAGCCAGATTGCTTAGCATCTCCTTCTCTCGCTAACTTGCTAGTAATAACATAACCTCTTCTTTAAAGAATATGAAGCTCAGCATAAATACAACAAAATATTAAATAAATAAGCACAATTAATTTAAAAGCATTATAATACACAAACAAAAAATGAGCCAGGTAAAAGCAACTCAAGAAAAGAGCTTCACAAGTCTTTTAAGCTTTTGAAAAATAACCCACTTTATCATAGCATATATTTTCTTTGCTCCAACACGCACTTACACACCGACACGAACAATCAATGACTTGATACAAAAAGATATGAAACTAAAGTAGAACACGCATCAAATAAATGTTCTGCAAAATTGATGGTAAGAGATCAATGGCTTGTCATAAATCAAGCAAATGTCCTTTGGAAAATAAAGAAAGAAAAAGGTAGAATAAAAGTGAGAACAAAGAATGAAATGTTCAATCTCATAGGAAGAAAGAAAATAGCATTAGAAGAGTATTGAAAGCGCACATGATATATATATATATATATTTGACTATGTATATATATGTAGATGCGTATTATGTGCTATAACAAATACCAAATAACGGCCATCTAAGTAATGACATTAGCCTTCAACCAACTTTCACTAACACTCTACTCTCATCGATGACATTAACAAAGTTAAGTTGATAGCGATGTTGAGGATAGCATGGAAATTACGATAAGAGGATATTGTTTCAGTTGTATTGCATAAGTCTTATGTTAAATACTAGAAGATCAGAGCTCGCTCTGTTCCATCTCAGAGCATATAATAGGCTGAGTTCGATTTTAACCATTATATCTTGCAGCCAGTTGAGCTATGGCACGTAATCGAATTGCTTATTATAGTACTCATTAGCACCTCTTCCTTGATATCCATAAAGCGCTACAACATTTTGGGTCACTCTGGTAAGCTCGGCTGAGTTATTGATGGAGAGAATACTTTAAATTTTGAGTTGAAGGTCTAGTAAAGCAATGATCTAAGTTTTATTAAATTATATTCAGCAGTTTTTGAGTGATGCGCGCACAAACATACAGACCGACAGACAAAAATTCTAAAATCTGTTGATTTGGATTCTATTGGCTTAGTAATATTTCATTCGATCAATTTTGGATTGAATATCTGCAATGTACAGGCAACGATCTCTTACTTTATCAAAGAAATTTTGGCAGACTCTGTTAACCATTATTCTATCAGAACGGTGGTTTTGTCAGGGATTGTTTGTTATGAACATTTTTATTTTAGTTGAAATATTTTTTTTTCAGTAAATTTTTTTTTCCCCCTTGAGGTAATTGTTGTTGGAGTCCAATAATAAGTTCTTGGATATGAATCCAAGTGCCTGCACTAAAGCTGCTGTTAGCAACTAAGCTATAATGGCCTGTGCTTTCTGTTTTTTTTTTTTGTTTTTTATTAAAAAACAAGTCTACCAAAAAGCTCTACAATTTGATGCAGGACAACATCATATGCTTTATATTTAAAAAAAATTCAAACACATAGCAAAAGTTAATATATTGTGACATTCATTGCTTTTGTGCTCATTTCATCATAAAAAATGTTTAACCTAAAATATGCAGGTGGGTTACTCGCCTTTATTACTGACAATAACTCATAGCAACTCACTAATTCTCCAACAAAATTGACCACATATTTTTCATCATAAGCATTTCTAATTTTTTTTTTCCTCTTATGTGTACTACATTGCATGTGTATGTGTGTACGCACCTATATAAGCACATTCCCAACAAAAAGGTGGCTCTTTCACTAAATTATACTCTCACATTTTGACAAATATAGACTGAACTTTTGATGGCAGAAAGTTGTTTAGCTACGTATACAAATCACTTTCACTAAGAATGATAAAATGCATTCTAGGTAATTGACATTTAATACTTGATGGATGTGCGTTTTGGGCTATTCAAGTTTGCCTTAAAAGATTTACAAGTTAAAATAAGGTATTTAGAAAAGCAAAATGCTTCATGATTTATACAATTCCGTAGAAATTGTGGTTATTTATAATGGTCCATTTGGTAAATGGAAATTTGCTATAAATGTTAGCTGCAGATAAAAATGAGCTAACCAAATTCCAATTAATCGAATAAAAATATAATCACATGCATTTATCTTTATACAAATTGGGCAAAGTCATTATTCATTTACATATTTACTCTATTAATCCGTACCTACATACCTTTTTTGAGGAATTTTATCATGTTTAATGGGAGTGAAATTCCACATAAGCCTAGATTCTTTATTGCAGAGTCATTGATGTGATGTGTTGAGGGTCTGACGACCGTGGTGCTCAAATGTTCAAAATGGTTTGTTCTGTAGAGAACGGGTGGTGCGGCATACCTGTGACACCCTGTATGAATTTATTGGTGGCGAGCACTGTTGGCTCTGGGCCTGGCGCGTGATTCGCTTCCTCATCTTTAGCTTTCAAAATATTAATTAAATATGTTTGAGTATCTTGAAATGGGTATCATCCCTCAAAGTATACTTACAATAGGTTATACTTTTTTTCGTACGGAGAAAATCTCGCGAATTTTATTACACTTGAGTACTAGATAGTATATGTTTGTTTGAAGTGATGTGGTAAAGTAAAATGTCACTTGGAAGTATATATTTGTGATTTTTTAAGCGTTATTTGAGAGTAGCCTATTTGCTTTATACGCCATAAGCTACTTGAAAAAAAAAATTAAAAGTTTTTTAAAATGTGTATCTACCACTTAATAGCGTCAACAATTTTTTTCTCCTTATCCTAAGTGACAAAAAATGTTCCCTAATGGTTACTATCAAAACGATTAAGTTAAAAGCCTAAGTTGATTTGTAATAAACTAACGACAGCCACAGTTGCTACCACCATGATGTTTATATTACAAAAATTTACATAGTTTTTTGTTAACTATGCAAGCACTTGTGACAGTTACTACAACAATAATAACTTTAATGGCATCAGGTGCACGGGACATAATAATTTAGCATTTTAAAGTAGTTCAACCGGCTACACACATCAAATATGTATTATATTCCTTTAGTTACATACAAAACTTTTACTGGATATATAGACCTAATGGGCTCACTTACCAACAGACATACATACATACATACATACGAGTATGTATGCTATATGGAATGATTCACTATTTTACTGGCCCAACCGCTCTTCGTTGGCAATCAGCTAGTTCGTTGGTGTATGTGTGGTTAGGTTAAGCCATAATTATAATTTTTGATGAGTAGCTTCGTTAGTTTGCTAACACATTCAGTGGCTTATGCGCTCTCGAGCAGTGTCGAATTATTATAAATCGAATTTATAGGAGAATCGTGCCCATGAAATGATGTGCTTTTTTGTCCAATAACGTTTTAAATTTTTCGAGGGAGTCAAACCACCGCACAATGGAGTGTTTGTAAAATTTTGTTTTATTTTATTTTATTTTATTTTATTTTATTTTATTCTATTTTATTTAATTTAATTTAATTTAATTTTATTTTATTTTATTTTATTTTATTTTATTTTATTTTATTTTGTTTTATTTTATTTCATTTCATTTCATTTTATTTTATTTTGTTTTATTTTATTTTATTTTATTTTATTTTATTTTATTTTATTTTATTTTATTTTATTTTAT